>CAKAOH010021544.1:17500-27129 GCA_916701665.1 Sebastiscus tertius | reverse complement strand
CACAAATAGCTAATCAGCCAATCACATGGCAGCAACTCAATGCATTACATCATCTAGAGGTGGTGAAGACGACTTGCTGAAGTTCAAACCGAGCATCAGAATGGGGAAGAAAGGGGATTTAAGTGACTTTGAACGTGGCATGGTTGTTGGTGCCAGACGGGCTGGTCTGAGTATTAAACTGCTGATCTACTGGGATTTTCACCACAACCATCTCTAGGGTTTACAGAGAATGGTCCCAACAAGAGAACATATCCAGTGAGCTGCAGTTGTGTGGACGGAAATGCCTTGTTGATGTCAGAGGTCAGAGGAGAATGGGCAGAGTGGTTGGAGATGATAGAAAGGCAACAGTAACTCAAATAACCACTCGTTACAACCAAGGTATGGAGAATACCATCTCTGAACGCACAACACGTCCAACCTTGAAGCAGATGAAGACCACCCGGCACTAGCAAGGTGTACCTAATAAAGTGGCCGGTGAGTGTATAGCGTCCACTTAAACTGTCTGTTTCGGTAATACACCGACTATGGAGAAGTACATCACACAACCTCACTGAGAAACACCCGAACGATCCCTTTAAGGACGCCGTTAACTCTGCTGCTGTCTCACCTGGATGGTATTCATGACGCCGTTGGCCAGGACAGCCATCTTGCCCGCTACGGTCTTCACTCCCTGTTTGAATTGTGCGATGTCCGGGCCGGAGGGGAGCACGCTGTCGAAGCCTGGTCCTCTGCCTGAGAGGAGGAGAGGAAGTAGTGTACATTTAGTGTCACACACATCTAAATGAATGCCATACTTAGGGTTTGTTTCAGCATTCAGCATGTTGTGAGAGAGGGACATTTACTCAAATCAACAATCAATGAGGAAACATTTAACCTTTAATTTGGGGATATTGAATGATAACGGTGCCTATATGCTGTATTTTTCTTCTTGTCAACACATTACATTAAAACCACACGTACTGTGTGTATCACAGCCGGATATCTCTTCTTCCTGTGTCATAGAGCTCCATTAAAAACACATCAATGAGGCACACTGTGTCTCTGAGTGACAAGTTCCTTCATCACCACGAACACACACTGTAGTTCATTCTGGCTCAATCCCACATCCACCGTCCTGCTGACACTAACACTCACTAGAGCACCACATGTGGATCGTTTGATCAAAACTACAGACTCTTTGAGCCTTTTTAAAATATGAACCTGCTCACAAATGGATACAGATTGATGTCTTCAGTAGGAACTTAGTAGATCTTTTCAGGGGATTTTCTGACAATAAGAGAAAATAAAAGGATAATGACAGCAAATCAAACCAACAGGTGTTACCTTTAAGGTCACTGCCCTCCCCAAACAGGTCAGCTGAACTGATGGAGGTGCTTCCAGACATGGTCTCCAGTCTGGTCTTCGCATCATACTGAGAGGAGACGAAACAGAAGTCAACCCCTGGGTAATAACACTACACAGTTTTACAAATAAACAAACGATTAGCACACAACTCAAGGTTTCTCACCTCTGCACTGCTCTCCCGACCGAAGAACATGTCCGATGAGATCGCCTTTGCGTTTGCAAACTTCTGTCGGGCCTCGCTCGACTCGGACACCGGAGCCGATACGTCGGCTTTTCTTCTGCTGGGAAGTCTGGATTAAACACGAGACCAAGCGTCAGAGCTTCCCCCGGTCTGGTGGACATGACTGCTTTATGTTTGTATTATTTGATCACAAAAGACAGAGTGAGGAGATGTGTGGAGATATACCTCTCTCCGATTGGCTGAATACTAGAGATGGTGACCTCCTCTTTGGGGTCCTCTTTCTCCAGAGCCCAGGAGGTGGTGAAGGAGGCAGTCCCTCCCTCGGTGTCCCACCGGGATCCAAAACTGTCTCCCACTGTAAACGGGTTGTCCTTATATCTGAAACATCAAACACAGTGGATTATTACCGAGTCACCTCGGCTCTGGGACACGCAGGTTGAATGATTCAAACTGAAGTTAAGTAGGTGTCCTTTGAGAGGTGCCGTACGCACTTTGGGGGTCCAGAGGTGAAACCCGGCTCATCAAACATGTCCAGTTTGGAGCGAGAGGAGGACTTGGCTCCCACAGGTGTCTCCTGCTCGATCACCTGCATCTCTGACATCACCGAGTGAGACACAGCGCTGAAACAGGACACACACATTCAGAGATGAATCAGACGCTTCAGTGTTCCTGCTGCTGCTGATAATGAAAGTTGATCATCTGCAGAGAAGCGATCCCCGGACGCTGATGTGCGATGTTACCTCCTGTTGCCGAAGCCCATGCCCAGTCTCTCGGCCTGCTCTCTCTTCTTGCCCTCCAGGTTCTGAATCTTCTTTTCCTCCATCTTCCTGTCGATCTCCAGCTCTTTGTAAGCCAGACGCATTGAGGCCACGCTGCAAAAGCAAGGAGTCACGTCAGAGCACAAAGTGGACGACGTGTGTTTTAGCTCTTAGTTTGAAAATGGAGCGTTTTTAAATGGAGACCTGCACAAGTGAAAATAAGAGAGCTAAACTAATATTCCTTACATGGACTCCTCGGCTTGTTTCTTGGCCTCTGCAACCTGCTCTTCTCTCATCTTCTCGGCCACTTGCGCCTGCTTCTCCACATCCGAGAAACTCTTACTGCTCACCTTCTGGGCGCCGAGGCCTTTCTTTGCACCGAGCTGCATCAGTGGGAAATGTGGTACACAGATTAGTCCCAGGTTAGAGTCACAGTCACATATCAAAGAGGACCTATTGTGCTTTCCCCCCTTTTTTAGTGTGTCATATCGTTTTTTGTGCATGTAAAAGGTCTGCAAAGTTCCTCTCCCCCACAGAAACACTGCTCCTGAACTGCCTGAAACGCCTTGACTGAAGTCCCGCCTTTTCTTCTGTAACGTGGTGATGTCACCAAGTAGCACATTTGCATATAACCTGCCTCCTAGCGGCTAGTTTGGCACGCTCTCAGACAAAGCTAATTAGAGCGGAGCTGGAGTGGAGTCTGAAGGGTTTGGTTCGTTTGAACAATCACAACAGTCGGGCAGCTGACCGAGCCGGTAGGAGAAAAGTCTATTTGACCATTAAAGCGTGTAAACGTGTTCTAGGAGAGTATGAACCTGAAAATAAGCATAAGAGGTCCTCTTTAAAAGTTAGTGCGTCCTCTGCAGATGGCAGCTCCTAAAACACACACTTTGTGGTTTGGTGAAAATGTGACTCACCCCTTTTTTGGCAGTCATGGGCTTCTTCTTTCCAATGATGGAAGCCTTCACATCTGTAACACAAGAGGCAATCTGTTAACAAAAACTGTAAAATAGTTTTATTTTTAAGTCTCCATTTAGCCAAGTAGGCAAATTGAGAATGACTTTAAACATTGCTGACCTGAAATCAAAGCAAGAAAAACACACCAGCTCAGACAAACAAGCTAATATCGGGGCTTTGGTCGGCTTTTATTGTTAAACTCCCAAACTGCTTGTGCTCAGTGAAGCCAGCGCACCACAGCCTTTAAAACCTTTAACCTGGGTTTCACAAAAAATCACCAGCAACACGATACTTTGAAGCTCTCATAACAGTGGTGTTAGTCAGTCAGCTGGCAGAGAAAAATGAATGTGACGTGTGAGTTAATACTGCAGTTCCCTGGGAATGCCATACATTAAAACAGCGACAGGTGGACCCCAATGTGAGTATTTGCAGTGTCGGGAACGTGAGTAGGAACTCAAATTACAGACGTTTCAGGAAACTATCAGTTCTGAGACTATTTTTAGAGTCCTTTGAACCCGTCCGTCAACACGGCGTTCTTTCCGAGTTATGACGTCACAAAGTCAACATGTTGCATCTGAAAAGCTGGCAGCAAAATGCTGGTTACCTGCAGGAATGTAAGCTTCACAATGACTGTTCTCTTTTTACACAATGCAGGTGCCTTGGTGAATTAACATTTTCTGACAAGCTTTGTCCTGAGCAAAAGCAACTTATTTACAGCAGGCGCTCACCAGAAATAGAACAATAAGTAAACACAACTATCCTCAGCGAGCGCTTTCCATTGCATGATCAGCAGAGAGGCGAGAATGGGAGGCGGCCGGAGAGATGTCACTGTCAATCAAGCAACACAACCATCATGCGTCTGAGGAATAAGAAACCAGCCGGCCACACACAGCAGCTAATCACCTTTAGGTGTCCGTCCTTCATGTGATGACAAACGCATGGAGTCCTCTACACGACAGGACAAACCCGTCACCACAACCGTGATCCAAAACACAGAAGAAGCTGATTTAACATGAGAATAATGCTCTTTATCAACAAGCTGAGCCCAAATGACACTGTTAAATACACTGCTGGTTGGATTTGTGTCACTGATACTGTTGATGACATGTTAAGGAATGTAATCAATCAATTAATGAATTAACTATTTTAATAATCGATCAATCAATCAGTCTCTTAGAGTTTTATCCTTTCTGCTGTTTTTAATGTTCCTATTTCTTACTCCTGTCTTTTTATATTTCTCTTTTCACCTTTAGTGAAGCACATTTTACGGAATCTTTTTTAAATATGTTATATAATTTAAGTTTAATTATTATTATTAGTTGGCAAAATGATCAGCAGATTCATTGATAATAAGAACAATCCCTTGGATAAATACAGAGTGAGATACAGTACATATTCCTGATTGTATAGATATACACACTCAGATAAAGCTGTAAAAGCTGTAGACCAAGACTGAGACAAGTATGTGCCCTCTGAATAAGCAAAGAATGTCAAACATGTTAAGGGAAATCGCAGAGGACAGTCCTGAAGTTACATAAGAGCAGGACAATGCTCGTGACTTCGCTCCCAGAGGCTGAATCAGGCTAACAGACTCACCCATGGAGGCTTTGGGTGACATGCTCAGACCGTCGATGCTGGGTCCGTCCTCTGGCTCTACAAACACAACAACAAGATATTCATTATATTCTTTTATTCCACAGCGTGTTGAATAGAAGCTGATGCTTCTGTTTCAATAACACCCCGTTATACATACACAGCTGACTGGAAGACAATTTAAAAATGAAAAAGGTCAAATTTGAAGCAGCAGAGGCCGAGACATCATGATGAGTTAACAAGACAATTAAGCCAATTAAGAAAATGGGTGTAAGAATATTTCCTTTTTTGACATTTAGTGAGTTTATTTAGTTTATTTATTTATTAGACTATAAAAGCTAAGAGCTTTTTAAAAGGTGCTCTATAAGATATTCAGAGCATGTAAAGATATAGAGAAGTAATGTCTACCTGAGCAGAGAATGAAGTCTCTCTCCCTCTGTGTGTGTTGGAATCAGAGCTTCTTTGTGCTTTGTTGACATCGCCGGGCCGGCAACGCGTGCATTTAGTGCATGTTCACTGGCAAGCTCACGGCCGCCGCTCTGCACTGCACGGTTCCCTCCCAGGTTAACATTGTTAGCTGTTGTCAGCAGTGTTTTCATTGTTTCTACTGTTAGCTCTGTTAGCACAGTTAGCTACGAGCCGCCGGCATGTTGAGAGCCGTCCGGAGGCAATAGAAATGCTCCCAATCACGTATTTAACACATTTAACATATCGCTCAACCCTATTTGTAACACAGTCTCTCTGTTGCCTGGCCAAGATAACTGGAGGGAGCTCCCTAAAGTCTGAGAAACCCTAATGACGTCCTCCGAAAGACGTTACACATCTGTTTCCACAGGCCGAGCAGTACTCTTCATGAGGGGTAATCTGACTTTCATGTGTAAAATCAGCAGAGTGCCCCTTTACAGTGTGTAAAACAGATAATACTATCTAGACGTTTTACTAACGGTTGTCATCCTGGCCTTTGGCCGTTGTGTCCGTCAGCTGTGAGGTGATAGCGGCTCCATTCAGCTCTGGCTCGGAGGACGGCGCCATGCTCCAGTCACCAGCGAGCTGAAAACATCAAAAACAAACCCAAGCTATTATTTATTATTTTATATATTCATGTTCCTCAACACAAATTCAACATCAAACTTTTGCACCGACCAAAACGTTGAACCTCTATTTTAGCTTTTCACAGATATATATCAATAACAATGCATACTATATCAGCTGATCACAATAAAGATAATGCATTACAGTAATGTTAACAATATTAATACACCACCACACACACTATTTCATTTAATGGTGATTATATGCCACTAAAATATGTTATAGTTCTGATTTCTCAACGTTTAACTGGCAACGCTTTTACATGTTTGAGGCCTATTTGTCTCAACTTTAATATATTTGAGTTTTATTTATGCTGTTGTTTATATTTATTGATACCAATTCAACTTCCAGGGAAATTTCCAGTTTCACATTAAGTGTTTTATTTAACTTAACTGTTTGATTATAAAATTAAAGATATCCTTTTCACATGTTAGTTTGTATTATATATATTATATTAAAACACTAATTGGCTAAAATATGCCAAACATCAACATTGGCCTCAAGTTATCCACTATTACTGAAATATTAAAACAGATAATATATAATATAATATAATATAATATAATAATAAGACATTCCTGTTCCACGTAGAGAGAAATGTTCCCTGATATGTGGCTAATGTTTATTCATCACAAACGTATGTATTGAAGATGGCACCATGAAAGGATTTTGCAGAAAACAAAACAAACCTGTGTATGTTCTGCAAAAAAGTCTTCCTCTTTCTTCTGAGGCGCTGCAGGAGTACTTCCTGCTGACGAGTCGATCCAGAGCTGCAACAAGCAGACCAAGAGTTTGTTATACTGAGAGACACTCAGATAATTCCATTCACTACGCTCACACAGCAGGTTTACATTTAGTTTTGGCATATTGCCTGAAATATGATCATCACATATGTGATTAGTACACAGCTTGTGGACTCTGAACTAGATCTGCCAACACGGCTCAGACACTGATAATCACTCTCTTATACAAGACGTCAATGATCCACAGGACACCGCTTCATTTCTCTTATTTTGACTGAGTGAGTGTTGTACATTCGAGGTACAAAAACAAATTACTCAACCCCTTAATCAGGTTGTTGCGTGCAGCTCTTAGCTAACAGACCAGAGATCAGTCAGATCAGTACTGAGAAACATGTCACATAATAGCTGTAAATATTGTGCTTGATTTGAGAGTCACAGAGGGGATGAGAGGGGAGGGGATGTGTGTGTGCAATTATAACACAGGCATCTTAGTATGCTCACAGATTGTACTGAATGTTCCAGGAAACAGTGACAGTTCATTAAGTGTTTGAGATTGTTTTCACCAAACTAACTTGTTGTTAGGATTAATTAATAGTCGAGCATGTTCTGTCAGATGACGCGTGTACTCGTGTACTCCTGCGAGCGAAAAACAGGCTGAATTGAAATAGTTCATGGCAGAAATCAGTGAAGGATGCGGTGCGTCTTTCACTGCCATAGAACAAAAGCTGAAAGTGCAGTTTTATGATGTTTTGATGCACATAATAATAATAATAATAATAATAATAATAATAATAATAATAATAACAAGAGGAAACTGCACTACAGCTTTAAAAACAAATCCAGGCAGTCTTCTGCTGAAAACATGACCTACAATGAGATGGAAATCTGTCCTGATTTAGGCTACAACATAAAAATCACATCCCTAAACAGTTTCCACTTGGCTCATACTCACATCTGTGCCATATTTGGACAATGCAGCATTTGCTTGCTGGCGAATCTTCTCCCTGTACAACTGGGCTGCACGACTGTTATACTTGGCGTTGGTGTCGTTAGTGGAGCAGCCGTGCTGGCGGAAGAATGCCGTCTTCAAAGAGAAGGAGAAAGGAAGTTGTTGCATTATATAAGTAAACCACAACTCAGTCTAATTATATTAATTACACTACAACATGAGTCATTAACATGAAATATCTTGTTATCAATTAATTATAATTTGTGGTTAACCTCAGTCTGACTTACCGCATTGGCATTGCCTCCAACCTGCATACATCTAAGCTGAAACCAGTTCCAGTTGGAGTCTAACTCAGTGGACCTGAAGGAAAAAAGGGAAGAATATGGAAAAATCAGCACTCCAGTATGACGGGTACACCTGATCATGCACTACAGGTCACTAAGGGCGCTCTCACAAGCCAACATTTAGTCTGTTTTATCAAACTCTGGTGTGGTTTGTTTGGGCAGTTGTGAACACAGTAATCGTACTCTGGTGTGCACGATTCCTACGAAGCCTAGAGCGGTTTGATTGCAGGAAGTGAACCAAAACGCAGGCTGCCTGCCTTTGCTGGGACGGTCACAGGTAAACGACAGGTCAACATTGGTGGGTGAGGACCAACCTGGACTTCTGCAGAAGTCTGATGTTTACTTGACGTCTGGGCCAAAGAGAAATGCTAAATAAAGTCCACAAAAATTTGTTTGGCAGGAAAAACCAAAGCAGGATTACTGCCAGTATCACCAAACGTATCTGCTCCACGTTGCTTGGTTGATTTCCGCATTTCCATTTTCCACCTCCAAATGTCTGACCAATAAGAAAAGATTTCTATGGGTACATTTCCGGCCCTTCTCCTTCGTGCACGTCCCTCGGCACATTTTTTTTTTTTTTTTTTTTTTATTTGGTCCGCTTTAATTTGTGCACTGTGAAACCGAACCAGACTAAATAGAAAACGAAGCAAAAGTATAATTTTCACTCTGATTTGGACTGGCCAAACGGACTATGGCTTGTGAAAGCACCCTAAGGATGCTTTCCTTTATTTGGGTCTGGACCAAGGGGGAGTTCTGCTCCGGTTCCTGTTCACACTGACGGTTTACAAACGAACCAGAGGAGCAAACATGAAGTTCTACAGACTGGCAGGTGATTGGTGATCGTCACCCTGCATCATCGGGAGCCACGTGGGGAAATCATATTGCGGTGACTGACAGAAGTCTATTCAGCACTCTCCTGCTTCTGATGTGTTTATTTAAGTTCTCTGGTGTCACAAAGAGCTCACAGAGAAATAACCCATTATAAGTATTATTGAACTGCAAATCAACCAAAAGGTTATGAATAATGCAGAGACAGTATGAAAGGATCTTGTACAGTAATGACTCGGGGCTTATTACTGTGAGATCGCTGTCACACACTTTTTAATGGACTTAATGGAGTTTTAGCAAGTTTTGACCTATTAATCAGGGAAAAGCGCTGACGTGCATGTGTGTTGATTTGAATAAATAGGTTAACTACATGGCCTTATACAGAATTATAAGATCACTTCCTGATCAGATTTTGCGATCATCAGATGGATATATTTGCTATTTAGCTTTTGAAATCATGCTAAAATCACATATTTGCTGCTGTTTGCTTTCACACCTCAAACGAACCACCTTTTCAGGAGGTCTCGGTTCGGTTGTTTGGTCCACACCAGGGTTTGATTGATAGCTGTCACACCAGCCCAAATGAACTGTACAATCGGAGTTTGTTTTGAGCGAACCAAACCGGTTAGGTGTGAAAAAACGCTCTGACTCATTCACAAGCTGCGGTCAGACAGAAGTATTCGCTACACAGCACACGGAAATTAAAGTAACACACATGCTTTTCTTTCAGACGGCTCAACCGCTCTAAAGCTGTCAAAGAAGTACGCACCATGATGACACACGTTGACAGTACGATTGTTGAGTTACACTGCAGCTTACCTGATGAAGCTCAGATGCACA
>CAKAOH010021544.1:0-12500 GCA_916701665.1 Sebastiscus tertius | reverse complement strand
ATAATAATAATAATAATAATAATAATTATAAAAGAAAACATTTATTTATACAGCATCTTTTAAAGCAAAGTGCTTTACATGGTTGAAACAGAAATAAAACGCAGAAATAATAAACCCAAAAGTAATATAAATTTAAGTTTGAAATAAAATGAGGTGCATGCATTAACTAAAAGCTATATAAAAAAAAATGCCATAAAGTGGGACACCTAGTACTGTAGGTCTTCCTCAAACAAATAAAAGTCAATTAAACTATTGATATTTAATGTCTTTTTAATATGCCTAAATGCTTCAAAACTGTTATAGTCTTCATTCATTATTATTTATTTATTTGTTATTGTTTATAGTCTTATTGTTTGTTTGATGTTGTTCGATTCTCCTTGTAACATCCACACATAACTCTAGGTTTTGTAACAGCAATAACATTGTAAGTGGTAAAATGACTGAACATGAGATTGCACATTTAGCCTCGAGTATTTCCTACATTAATTAAGGTGATTTTTAGGCCTTTTAACAGACCTTTCATTGTCCCACATTAGAACATCAAGATTTGTCTGAGACAACTTGGCATTAGAGTAATAATATGTCTACCATTTATTTCATTTTCTTTTCTTTTTTGGTTTGATTAGGACACATCCTGGGGATTTCGGAGTGGTACTGGGTTTGGATTTAATGTATTGGCTTCATATCACAATATATTCCAGAAATGTCCCTATTTAGGCTAATTCACCCTACTGTTGTCCCTTCTTCACCAACCAGTGTTACATTAATGCCTATTTCTCTTCAGCCAATAGGAACGCCCTCTCTCTCTGAAATGAGCTGTGATTGGTCAAAGTTTCCCGCCACGGGCTAGATTTCTTTAAGGTCCCATATTATGCTCATTTTCAGGTCCATACTTGTATTTTGTGTTTCTACTGGAACATGTTTACATGCTGTAATGTTCAAAAAATACATTATTTTCCTCGTACTGTCTGTCTGAATATACCTGTATTTACCTTTCTGCCTGAAACGCTCCGTTTTAGCGCATTTCAACGGAATTGCAATGGAAATTGCGTTGCTAGGCAACAGTTTGGGTCCATGTGTACTTACTGTCAGCTGATGTTTTTTTTACATACACTGCAACAGGGAATAAACCTTAGTTGAGTAAAAGTATGTAAGTATTATCAGTAAATTGTGCTTAAAGTATCCAAAGTTTAAAAAGTACTCATTCAGCAGTAAAATGTTCCCTGTCAGTGTTTTACTATTATACCTGATGCTTCTGGATTAATATCACTGCTGCATTAATGTGTATGTTACATTTTTCTGCTGTACATGTTTAAGGTTAGGCTAATTTTAACTACTTTATATACTACTGGGTAGTTTAATCTACAGAAATGCATCATATATCTCTAAAAAGTCAAGTTTTCATCAGAAAAACAGCCTGTTTTCAGCTTTGTTACAATACATGTTCCAGCTGATCACTGCTGTGTTCTACTTCACTTGGATAGGCATTCACATCAGGCATCAGCCTCAATGAGAAGGGATGACGTTAATGTTGCACAGCTGAGCAGTCACATTATTTTTTAAAGTTTTGAAAGGGGGGGGGGCATTTGATTTGGGGTTGCGGTGGTCTGTCATCTCCTACTCAAATTTGCGTTTGAGTCTTATAAGCTGAAAGCTGATCAGTCTTTAGACCGACTGTGACTCTAAAGCTCGTCTGAGTCGAGGGAATAACTCACTTGGGGTCGACTACGTCATTTCACATAATGTCCATCCATTAAATCACAGCAGGAGAAAATAAATGCTGAATAAAGCATAGAGAGATTTTAAGGACCTATATGGATACAGCCATGGATGGATTACTGACCAGGCCTACCGGGCCTAGGGGCCCGAAGAGTCAGGGGCTTTCACCTACAAAATGCCACTCAAAGAGAGATGTACCAACCTGGAAGAGACTCAAAATGACCACAAAGAGACACAAAAAGACTACAAAGAGACCAAAACAACTACAAAAAGATGCAAAACAGACTTGACAGAACTTGACTTGATACCTGGAACCCAAACCACAGGATGGAAGTTCATAAGCAAACAAATGCTCAAATGTCCTCCAACACAGAATCAGTTTTCGTCGCTCAAGATCTCAACAACCTCTTTTCTCCAAAAGCATCGTGAATAGTTACCGTTCAGCACAGATCTGGTTAGTCCTGTTCGGTGAATTCCAAGGGAGCCGCCTCTCACATCTCTGAGATTGAACTGACTGAACAAGCTTGAGCGCTATCAGACTCAGTGAGACATCATGGGGGCAGGTGTAGTCCTCCTGCTGCTCTTCGCCTCGTTGGGGATTTCTACCACGCTTGACTTTTACGGAGATAGCATTAGTTTCATGCCTCCACATAAGAAGAGGGATGGGACATTCAAGGTATTTTATTTTAACAATATCTTCTTTAAATTTTCATCATATTTAATTAAATAGAACAGCAAAATGAATCACAACATTGGAGGTATGCCAGAAGATTGATTCTTGTATCTTCTCACCAGTAAAGTGCTTTGAATTAATAATGTGTATAAATTGTGTTATATAAATAAAACCAATGAGGATTTAACTAATTTTTATTTCATAATCAAGTTAGGCTGTTTGAAAAAAAACCTTTCTGTCTGAGTAAACTTTGTAAGAATAAAGCGTCAGTAATATTACTGACTTAAAGAACCACACAGCCACGTAGGACATACCTAAAAACCTATTTTCAGAACAAAAGCATCTTAAAATGTGAGCGTAGAGGAAGGGCTCCTCGGCTGGTGAAACACCTGCGTGTCATTCATATCTGTTGACTTTACAAAGCTTTGTGGAATTTTTCCAACCTGCCAAGAAACCAACCAACCGAACAAAAAACAACAATTCAGATTAACGATAATGAACGTCCTGTTCCATCCTGTTTTCCGTCTTTCACTGAGGAAACTTTAAGTGCTTTTAAACTATTTATGGTATCAATTCTGATTTTTTCCCGCCCAAACCTTGTAGGTGACCTTTTATCAAAGACAGAATGGCAGAAGCAACTGTGAAGATCGGTCATCCTACACATGTGAGGGTGAGACGTGCACGAGCTTCGTTAAGTCGAGTGTCCTGCAAACGGACGGGGATGACACGGGCCAGGACCGGTGGTGCCAGTCTGAAGGGCACACGACAGCAACCATCGTAACTAATAAAACATCCTTTTCTCTGAAGTAAGCCAAGCTCACAGGAATGCAGCTCTGCTCTAATTAGGCATCAGTTCTGTAGACGTTAATAGTATTTCTTGTATTGTAGCCTAAATACAGTTGTGATTCATGGAGAGACCTTGGTCTGGTCAGCTAACATTACTGCCAAGCAACTGAAATATAGAGTGATATTGTGGTTTTAGCTGACGTGTGTCGCCATGTCTATTTAGTGCAAGCAAGCACAAGCTCGACGCTGACTTTCGTTGATTTCACGGCCACAGGTGTCACTGTTAACAAGCATTTCTGAAAGTTAGAAATAGTCCCTGTAACTCTTTATTTTTCTGGTTCCCTACCTGGGGGCAAGTGGCATAACAGAACAGACTATATTACAAATGTAGGTGTAATGAATAAGAGAAGGGTAGTATAGGTACGTTAAGTGTGTGTGCAGGTTTCAGGTAAATGATGATTCAACTGTTCTTGAAACATGAGTTCCCAGATGGCATCACTGTAATAATGAGTGACTCTTCCTCTCAGGGACTCGGGCTGCTGCTGGGTGTCTAACGTCGACGGTAAAACAAACTGGACGGCTCACGCAGAGTTGGACCTGGGCAGTCGGTCTGACTCGTACGCCCTCAACGGCTGTCCCATAACGACAACAGTGTCTTCTTTACGGTACGAACCTTTTCTTTTGTCTATAATGCATTATAAACATACTTATAATGCATTATAATCTATTTACAGCACTGTATAACGGTCCTTATAAGCACTCGTTAATACTCATAATGCTGTATCATAATAACTATATCATAACACATTATAAATAATAATTAAATAAATAATAATAAATAATAAAATAAATAATTTCCCTCTTTTTTCGTGATGCTCAGCACGACTTTCAACAACGTATTTTTCGTGTGATTTTTAATGTGACGCAGATGTCAATTATCACTCCAGCCTTTTCAAAATAAAACTACTTAGTTAACTTAAGGAAAAGACGACTTAGTTAGGCTTAGGCAACAAAACTACTTAGTTAGCTGTTACTCAAGTACAGAAGTTACGTGACCAATAAATCAACTTTGACTTCTGGTTTCACACGGGACACAAACACCGATCTCCTCGTGTTTTTTGATCTACCCCGACCTCCTCCCTATGCGGTTCGCCACTCTTCACAATTACATTGATTACATACGAAATTATTTGACCATCACAAAAAAATGCATGTACACGAATCAATACATTCAATTTTGTGTCTATTTCACGAACTGCTGTGTGACTGGGCTGGCCTTTCAGAGCTCTTCTAGTATTTGAGGACATTATTCTCCTACTGTAAATCTCTTCAAGCCAAAACGCCAGAAGTGGTCCACATTTTTCCAAAACTGCTTTTATGAAAACTGCTATGTTTTAAATGCATGAACCTGAAAACTGTTTTTTAAATTATGGTTATCTGTACGAATGTGTTTAGAATATATTTAATCCACAATTTGTTTTCATGCAGGGTGCCTCAGAACTGCTTTACAAAGTTTGCTCTTCTGGCACACGATCCAGACGGAGATCGTGTGAAATGCAGCTTTGCTACCAACACTAATCCTGCAAACTTCACTATGGATGAGGTAATTAACAGGAGCTGTGTGATGAGCCACGCTAAGCAGCGAAATCAGCCCGTTCTCATCACCCAGGGCGTCAAATACAGACGCTTTGTAGCGTTACCGCCAGTATGCAACTCACCGGGCTTTCCATTAACTATAATGTAAACCCATCCATGACAGTAAACGCTCAGAGAAAGGGCTGTGGTGACGTAGTTTAAAGAGCGAAAGAGACACACCGGGCGGACAGGAGGGGTGGTGGGTGGGTCCAACAAACTCAAGACTTTCAACCAGGAGACCGCTGTTCATGCTCCGTGTGACACTAAAAGTAAAGTTGACTTATTTTGTCACGTGAGTCGTTAGTATATTGCCAAGAAGTGAAAGTCAATTGTTCGTTCCATTGCGACATCAGTGCCCAGCACCGGAAATGATTTGGACTGAATGCGACTATCGGACGCCAGTAAAACGCCCACCTAAAAAATGGCGTACAAAAGTAAAACAAAATAATTTCTTCTCTATTGTCGTATTCTTCCTGAAATGGCCTGTGTGGAACAATAAAATATTATAAATATAATAAGCGTTTTCAGTCCAAAATGGCGGCAAGCTTTCCTAACCCTAACTAAGTGGTTGTGTTGCCTAATCCTAACTTCTTGTGAAAACGGAGGTTTAATTTGAAAGGACACTATGCATGTAACGAGCGTATATTGACACGCTATCTCCGGTCCGTCCAAAGGTAATGCAAGAGGGGTATCCCGTGCGTTGGTCTCCGATGCTGAGAGACGGCGGTATTTGGCGAGTTGGGAGTGAGAATGTGTCCCTGCATTACGTTCACTTTCACTTCACAATCAGCTGTTTGTTCGTGTCCCGTGTTCCCAACATTCAGTCGCATTTTCACTGTACAAACGTAGCAATTTTAAGCCCAACCATGTTGTTTATTTTTAAACCTAACTATAGTGGTTTTATTGTGTGAAGCTAAGCAAGTGTTTTTGTTTAATTGACGACATTAAGCACGTGTTTACTGCGACCAAAAAGTGACGCTGAGGGGGACGAGGGGGGATGTTGACATTACAGTAGGTGTGATACACATTTAGAGTATAAATTGATTAAATATAGTTCAAAAAGTTATTTATTCTAACTCATGCAGATGTTTTCTAATTGCTTTTTATGCTATTGATATTAAGAAATAGTTCCCAGTGTCTCTTTTTTACGTAGATCAACACCCAAAGAGACAAAAGCATTTCAATCATCTTCTTTCATGTCCTCCCAGACCACGTGCACGCTGACGAGTACAGGTCCAGTCGACGTCGGTGTCCACGTGTTTGAGCTGATGCTGGAGGACTTTTCCAAGAAAAACATCACTTTGACCTACGCAGATGGAACGAAATTATTCCGAGAGGCCTCCGACGGGAACTTACCACCTCTCTGCAAAGTGAAGCTGCAGTTCTCCATGGAGAGTAAGTACATTTTGGTCAATTTGGTAAATTTTGCCCAGTGATGCCCAAAACGTTCTGCCTACTGAAGCTTTAAGTCACAGTTTGTCCTCCATATTCAACAAGCCTAGTATAACCCCGGTGCCTGTGTGCTGACACAAGCAAGAGAAAATAATCTGGACTGCTAAAGCTAGGCTAACTCAAGGTACTCATTCCAATTTAGGGTATAAAGACAAATTCCTGTCTCATAATATCCTTAATTGGCATGACTGCCTTTAAAATAGGCTGAGATGTTGTTTTTCTAGTTGACAGAGCACTGACCAACCAAATCTAACACAAAGAAGCTACATAAAGTATTAGAAACCACTACAAGGCAAAAGAAAATGCATTTCCTGTTTTCATGACTTGATAACATCTTTTGTTTTCAGTCCTTCCTCCGATACCGAACTGTGAACCTGGTCATGTGTTGCCCATGTTCTTGTCCGGGACTCCTATTCATGGCGATGTTCTTTTTGCCACTGTGGGTCAGAAATTCCAGCTTCATGCCCGAGCACAGGCTCAACATGCCAGGTATTCACTTCTTAAATCTGTTCATATACATAGACATAAATACATAGACGCCACATTGACTCCTGGACCGTATGTAAACGTGGGCGCCATACTGGACAGGGCAAGACTTGCCTGTAAACAAATACAAGTGAACGGGGGAGCTGACGTTTTTCTGGATAAAAAGCACTATGACGTCTACATTTCTCAACCGATTTCTATGAGTCGTTTTATATTCAAACGTTTATGATCTACGAGGAGTAACTTTAAGTTAAAGGGACTATTTGTAACTTTCAGAATTGCTTGTTAACAGCGACACCTGTTTGTGTGAAATCAACGAAAGTCAGCGTTGGGCTCGCACATGCTCGCTCTAAATAGACATGAAGGAGTATCGCTCAAAACAGTGAGGAGACACACGTCAGCTAAAAGCACAACATCACTCTATATTTCAGCTGCTTGGCAGTAATGTTAGCTGACCAGACCAAGGTCTCTCAATGAATCAATGCTGATCCTAGTGTTGGCTTTTCCTGCTTCAGCGTCGGTGACGGGGCTCTGAAGCTGGAAAAGCGGGTTGGTGCCGGGGCTCCGCATCGAGTAACGTTATCGTATTTCTGCACAAACGTCCACTGAAAATTCACTAGATATTCTCAGAGCTAAACTAACTCTTCTGCAGTGTGGAGTGAGCGCGTTCACGTCTAGAGGTGGAGCGAGAGAGCGAGAACGCGCACGGCCTGTGTGAGTGAAGGCGAGCAGGCAGAGGAGGAGAGATACGGCCAAACGCGAGCGCGCATGTGTCCTGACCCGGTTCATTTATACACTTAAAAAGTTACAAACAGTCCCTTTAACTTAAGATTTTTTTTTCGTTTCTGAAAGATTTTGGTAAAAACTGTTAAATATGTCAACGTCACATCTTCCGAATCATGGATCGGAATGAATCTGTCCTTCGATATGGTGGATTCAATCAATCATTAGGTAATTATTAAAAACTAGTACTATCATATCACATTTTCCTTTAAGCATTTTTAAGCATTATAGTTTAACTATCAAGACAAAACTGTATTTTTCTACTCCACGCAGATCATAAACCCTTTTATATAATAATGACCCGTTGAAATCGGTTGAGAAATGTAGACGTTATGGTGCTTTTTATCCAGAAATACACAGCTCCCCATGTTTACTTGTATAACGGTACAGGCCAGTCTTGCCAGGTCCGATATGGCGCCCACATTGATGCATCGCCGCAATAGACTGAAGCGTCCAATGTGGCGTCTATGTATATATATATGTGTTCACCCTGATGCCACTAGCTTAGTTAAAGAAAGACCCTGTGATATGGACATGCAACTGAGAACACATCATTTCTGGTTGCCTAAAAGAAGAGGAGGTTCAGGTGACTTTATTTGTGCCCGTAGGTAGATTTGTTTTGCAGCAGCTGTATTGACAATGAGGTAGAGCACAGACAAGAGACAGACATACCAAAAACATGACAAAGGGTACTCAAAGGCTTACTGAAATCAGGACCCAGCAAAAAGATAATAAAATGAGAAAAGGGATAAACTTCCATAAATATGTGCACAAGCTGTTAGGACTTCTTTAAGTGAACAATTGCAGCTGGAACAAAACTGTTCCTGTAGCGCTTTGTTCTACACCTTGGGACCCGAAACCTCCGACCAGATGGGAGAAGCTGGAACTCACCAGACAGAGGATGAGAGTCATCTTGTGAGATGTAGCTGACTATCTGCTGTAATATATTATACAGGGACTCTAAACTCAGCTGTGACTCACCAATCACCCGACTGGACCATTTAGTAATCTGACTCAGCCTATTTCTGTCCTTCAGAGGCAGAGTACCAAACCATGACACGAGTGAAGAGGATAGAACAGACTCAATAAAAGCACGATAAAATAGCATCATCATGGTTTTTCCAAAGTGAAAGTGGGACAGCTTCCTCCAGCAGAAAAGGCGCTGGTGCCCCTTCTTGCATACGGCTTCACAATTTGCCTCAAAGTTCAGTGTAGTGTCAATGATGGTAACACCATGCGTGCCAAATAAGGATAATTATTTCATCTCCATTTTCTTGAAGCATAAACGACTTCCAGGTGAGTGGCCCCCAGAACATGACCAAAGTGTTCAAAGATGATCAGCATGGAAAAGCTGAAGTGACTCTGAGCTGGACACCGCAGCTCAGCAACCTGTACAGATTTGTGCCGGTCTGCTACACCGCCGAGACAAATGAATCGTGAGTCCACGTTTACTGGAAAAAGTAAAGTATTTCCTGCTTGCTGCTTTTGTGCCGTGCTAGCAGAGCGGAGATCTTTTGTTTCTCTGAATGTGTCGGAGGAGTGACCGGCGAGGACTAACAAAGAAATAAGCCTCTATTGATTTAGGAGATTAAATGCTTCTGGTTTCTGGATGTCTCATGATCTAACAGTAAACAACGTCTTCTCCATTAAATCTAAATAAGCATATAAAACAGTTATTATTCTACACTTTATTACTGCATCAGATGTTATCAGTGACATTATTATAATTATTACTATTACTGATGTTCTTCTCCTTTTTGCACTGAAACGTATTTTCTTTGTTTTAACATTTAGCCAATCAGATATGAGGTGTGTCGTTGTCATGGTGACGCAAGCGGCTCTCAATCAAGGTTTGTTGATCATCAGTTATTATCTCGGTCAAAGCTGCTCCATAAAACCTCTTAAAGGATCTCTTTTCATAGTTCTGTACAATAAACAAACCACTTAAAACGGTGAAATCAATTCATTTCACGCCGTTGAGCAACATCAAACCGTCTTGACAGAGCTGACCTCTGAGGGAACGGATAGTCCAAAATGGACGAAGCTATCACAGGTTGTTAGCTGTGTTGCACCATCCACTTTTCACTCATCGTGTTTTTAGCAGTTTTTTTTTTACTTAAAGCTGAAATAGGCGAGATCGGAGCAAATTTGATTAAAAGAAGTTATTTTTATAAAACGGTCGCTATATGTCGTGACGGTAGTACATGAAACAGGTGTACAAAAAAATCATGTTCCTCTGTGTCCTCTGGTGCGCCTAACGGCATCTGCAAGATTTCACATACCGGAGGAAAACAAGCAGTAAGAGCTGATCTGAGGTCTGCTGTCCAGCTGCCGTCTATAAGAGCCGGCTGTCAATCACTCTGAACTCCGACCAAACGGTCAAACTAGGCAGCGCTGATCAAATATGAATCAATATTCTGTTACGTTAATGTCTATTTCTCTCCTCAGATGTTTACAGAATCATCTTGTAGTGTACGGTTTAGCTGTAAAATGAGAAAGGTTGTCGCCATTGTAAAATCTGGTGAAGAAACGCCAAGTGACCATGAACTCTCTCGCAGCGAAATGATCTGTGATTGGTCAAAGTCTCCCGTCATGAGCTAGATGTTCTAAAGCCTGAAAACAGAGCCATGAGGAGGAGCAGAAGTCTAGTTATCTCTCAGAAGACTTGAATTACAATATGCTGAAAGATTATTATGGGATTTTTGCCCAATGATGCAAAAACTATACTGCCTACTGCAGCTTTAACTGAACGTGACAGCTGATAGCACCGTGAATTGCACATCACTTGCAACCGCTATTTGCCCCGTCTTCAGGTTCGATTCACAAAAGTGATTGCGTTAATGATATTGCAGAGCAAACACGCCCATAACGTTTTTGCAGCTGAGTGCAATTCAAAGTTACCCTTTAAGTTAACACAAAATTTGATTCACAGGCAAGGCCAGTGTCACATGCTCACCCAACAAGATGATGGTGGCCCTGGAGAAAGCTTCCATGCCCGGCATCGACGAGAACTACCTCAAGCTGAGAGACTCGTCGTGCTCTCTCACCTTCAACGGCACTTACATCATAGGCAGCATGTCATTCAGCACCTGCGGCACAAGACTGGAGGTGTGGAAAAACATTTACATTATAATCCAAATCAACTAATCAAATTGCAGTTGGTTGTTGACAGGATTATAAGGCATTTACGTGACAGTAAGAAGAATACCAGTTGAAGTATACCACTTTTATTTGTCTTAAATACAGGATCAAGGCGACTTTCTCGTTTTCACGAATGAGATCAACTCCTTCGACCTGCCCACCGATATTATAACCCGAAGGAGGAAAGTTAAGATCGATATCTATTGCCAATTTCCCAAAACCATCAGCATCTCCAGCTACTTCAATATCCACAAGTCTGACTACATTTTCACCGAGTCCAGCTTCGGCAGCTTCAGCTACACTTTTGAAATATTCACCGACAGCAACTTTACGAATAAGGTGGCTGCCAGCGCCTATCCAGTGGAGGTCAAGCTGTTGGACATGATTTATATGGGCATTCAGGCTGAATCGGATCTACCAAATGTGAATATGTTTGTGGAGTCGTGCAAAGCCACTCCTGATGACAACCCTGACAACGTCCTCTCCTATGACCTCATCAAGAACGGGTGAGTGCTGATGCTTTCAGGGATCACAGACAGAAATGATTTGGGCTTTTTCAATTTGAAAAGTTAAGATCTGTGAACATAATAACAATCATCTTTCATATGCAGTTCCTTGAACGTGTGTGTGTGTGTGTGTGTGTGTGTGTGTGTGTGACGTGTTACAATTCATTTTTCTCACAGGTGTCTAAAGGATGAGACATTTAAAGTCTACACATCTGGTCAAACTTCATTCAACTTTGAGGTTCAGGCCTTCAAATTTAGTGGAACCAACGACCAGGTAATAATAATGAATACTAACTCATACCAAACTTATACCAACATGTTATTCACACAGTTCATGCTGCCAATAGAGTCTCGTTTTCTACCTGCAACACGTTCTCATCCCAATTCATCACATACCGCCGCTTTGTCATGCCCCTTGGTGTCACACTAGGATTAGGCAACAAAACCACTATAGTTAGGTTTAGCAAAGAAATACACGGTTGGGCTTAAAACTACTACATTTGTACAGTGAACATGACACTGAAACGAGGGGCACAAACTAACGGCTGATTGTAACGTGAAAGTGAAACCTAACGCACAGGAGCGTACGGGACACAAACAGCTGTCTCCACACTCCCAGCGCACTTTCACAGAGTGTTTACTATTGCTGTGGATGGGTTTACATTGTAGTTAATGAAACGCCCGGCACTAAAGGGTGCCTTGTGCAGCGGTACCGAACGCCAACAGCCGTATCAAAGCCTCGGTATTGGACGCCCTGGAAATGAGAAAAGGCTGCGGAGGATATGTTCCTGATGCCTTAATTAGCTTCAGCAGTGACTGTTGCTATGTGAGCTGTGAAGCGGTCTGCGTGGCGTGAACACACATGCACGCAATAGATGACTGACAGAGATCCGATGCCTCACTGTGTGTACGCCCAGTTTAATTTAGTGCGAAACTTCATACACAGGAAGTGTACGGTCATTATAGTTAAAGCACAGGTTGTGTAATTTATTCTGTTAAAAGAGTTTATCTTACTACATTTTACTGTTACTTGCGTTCAATTTCTTTACTTTTACTTGACCCATATTGTCGGATATTATCAGTGGGCTTCCTCCGGGGTCTTAAAAGTGAAGCCAACGCTGAAGTGCCTTAAACCTGCATTCTTTCTACCAGCCAGCAGGGGGCGACTCCTCTGGTTGCATAAAGAAATCTGGTTGTATAGAAGTCTATGAGAAAATGAGCCTACTTCTCTCTTGATTTATTACCTCAGTAAACATTGTAAACATGAGTTTATGGTCTCAATCACTAGTTTCAAGTCTGAATTCAGTTCCAAGATCTTG
>CAKAOH010021543.1:0-16999 GCA_916701665.1 Sebastiscus tertius | reverse complement strand
TGGTTAGGACATAATTATTTGACTTTTCGAACGCAGCCCTGCAGCTTGAGTTACACTGCGCATGCGTTGTACCCCCTATCCAAGACACGTGTCCCAGCCTCCTTCCATAGGCCTTGCTTGACGAGTTTAGCCTGCTAGGAGCGCTGGTTTGTTGTCTGGGCTCCATCTAGATGCTGGAATAATGGGATGTTTTCTTCACTGCATTGATCCTAACCCAGTCAGTGTTTGGTATCAATATATTCTGATTGATTTCATAACCCTGTGTATTTGGTCAGGCATCAGTTTAGCAGCTGAATACTCAATACGCAAACTCCTCAAAATCAAATGCAAAAAAAATGCATCAAATAGCGTTTTATAGCTATTGATAAGCATGCAGACATATATCTTAAATCTATTGATAAGCATGCAGACATATATCTTTTATTTATTGATAAGCATGCAGATTTATCTATTGATAAGCATGCAGACTGCTCATAACCCTGCAATAGACTTTTATCTATTGATAAGCATGCAGACATATCTCTTATATCTATTGATAAGCATGCAGACATATCTCTTATATCTATTGATACGCATGCAGACATATATCTTACATCTGTTGATAAGCATGCAGACAGCTCCTAACTCTGCAGCAGACAGCTCATAAAGCAACCAGATCTGTCCCTTTCCTTAGTGTTCCGGTGTCATCAGGCACTATAGACTCTGAGATGTTAAAAGAAAAGCACATTTTACTGGAATGCTTGGCTCGCTTGATACAAAAATAAAACATACAGTTGCAAAAGGCAAGGCTGCTTAGTATTTGTTGAAATCGTTGTTTAACAAGGGACAGATCAATATATTTGTAAGTGATTGTATATCAGCTTTAATGCCAGCCCATTATTATTATTATTATTATTATTATTAGCAGGTATTTGGTTGATAATTGAACTGCCATATTTGTGTTTTAGTATGAGAATATATTGAAATGATCCCTGTATCACCTCTGTTAATAAGCTCTTAATTTGCTTTTCTCTCGCTTGCTTGCTGTTGTGAACATGCACACAGCTGATCACCTGCAGCAGACTGAGGGATGTTCCGTTATTTGTGTTTACAGTTGTTTATTAAAGCGCATCCTGTGACTGTGCCACATCATGATCTGATGCGGAGCTCTCTCTCTCTCTCTCTCTCTCTCTCTCTCTCTCTCTCTCTGTCTCTCTATGTCTCTCTCTCTGTCTCTCTGTCTCTCTATGTCTCTCTCTCTGTCTCTCTGTCTCTCTCTCTTGTGTTGGAATCTCAGACCCGTTTTTGGTTTCCCATAACAACTCCGGCCCGGGCCTCAGTCCGCGGTCTAGAGTTTGATAGCGGGCCGTTTGAGACGGACCCACGTCGGCGTGTCACCGCCAGCCGGTCCCTGTAGCCCAGCCACCATCATGGGCGACAGCAGAGGTGAGCAAAAGAACTTGCACTGATTTTTTTGTTATGCAATGAAATAAACATAAATGTCGATCAAAATAAATAGCATCTGTAAACTAATGTTGGTTTTATCTGCAACTGTACAAATGATAGAACACTTTGTTATCATGCATGTTGTTAATGCAGGTTTATGCAAAATATGGGTTATAGTGAAACAGAGATTTAGCTACCCAAGACTTGTTTGCATGATTAAATATTAAAGCATTTTAAAACACATGCATTCCAGCTTGCACAGCTGACCTACATAGACCCCCATGTCTTCCTGTGTACAATCATTCCATCAGAGTCAGTCAGGGTCAGTCATCCAGATTACATCCCACCATAAAGCACAGTGTGTTTTCATACCGTGTTACTATGACGTTTGTTACCAAAAGGTTGATGTGCTTTCGTCTAAAGGACGTGTAGAGTTTAAATGTTAGGCCTGGTGTTTATTCACCTTTATCCAAAACACCTCACAGTAACATGAGAGCAGTATATCAGAGCAACGCCAGGAGGGTTTGATCCTCTATTTCTACACCAGTTGGTGCTGTACTCAACTAGTTTACCCAGATATCTTACTATGCACCTTGAAGTATGTGTTTATTCAGAGTGCTTGGTGAAATATGTGACAGAGTTGGGGTTGTAACAGAGTCAGACATTAATGCAGGCCGGTGAGGAAAAATATCTCAAATTAAAAATGAGCAAAAACAAAAAAGATGTCGTCAGTATTTAAAAGCATAATTCTTTGTGATTGTTGACTTGATAAGTATTCACGTGGTAGTGCAAGCACTGTGATTTATGTGAGCATACGATTGGTTGATTTCTTTCCGGTGTGTTTGAGGCTAGAAACATAGATTAGATCAGACGACAACATGTACGGCGCCCGAAGCGGTGAGAATGCAGCACACAGCCAGCTGCGGGAGAAAACCAACACAAATACAAACCACAGCATAAACTAAACACATAAATAAAACAATTGGCATCATAAAAGCACACCAAAATTCCACTGGATTCAGATCACAGAGCCAAAGAAAGGCTTCTAGAAATGAATGTCTTCCTCTTGATTGCAGACCAGTCAGATAGAGTAAACACACATCTCAGGTACACCTCAGACCTGTACTACTTAGCGAGTCCTACATCTCCAGGGTATCTTCTCCTTATCTGGCTTCACTAACCCTAACGAACGAGATCACACTAAGCGGTCCTACGACGCTGGTTATCAACTCGGTAAATCAACCCAGGGTTTCTCTATCTGGGTGTGAGCGCGTTCACATGAACGGGGCGGGGTTTGCAGCATCTGACCAATCACAAACATGGACCAGTCTACTGACTGCAGAGCGACACATTTTACAAACCAAGATCATATTAGACAAATACGAAGAAGTTAAACACTTAATCCAGACTAATAGTAACACCGTTGAAGCTGCCAAATGCAGGAAGGACAGCTGGCAGAGAGAAAAAGAACTGTGGATGTGTGAATGTGTAACTGCAAGTAAAAAATAAATATAAAAACATAGCTCAGAGTGATAAACACCCACAGCATACAGCCAGCTGTCCTTCCTCTATTTGTCAATTTAAACTGTGTTTCCTTTAGTTCTTAGTCTTTGTGTAATATTATCATACAATCTGCGCACCGAGCTCTGATTGGTCAGTAGGCGTCACTTTTATACAAGTTGATCTCTTATCTGGAACATAACCTGCTCCGGAGCAGGTCAGCTGTTCAGCATCAGTAACCATGGCGATCTACCCCGGTTAGAAGTGATCCACCTTCGTAGGACGGAAAACCCTGAAGGGTTAACCCTGAAGTTACCTCGATAACCACAAATCCTGCTTCGTAGTACCCGTAGGCCTCTCATCTCAGGTGCTGTGAGAAAACTGATAATAAATCCTGAGAGATGTAGAGAATATCTCCTCCAACCAACCAGATCTGTCCCTTTCCTTAGTTGTCCAGTGTCCTCAGGCACTATAGACTCTGAGATGTTAAAAGCAAAGCACATTTTACTGGAATGCTTGGATCTCTTGATACAAAATAAAACATACAGTTTCAAAAGGCAAGGCAGCTTAGTATTTGTTGAAATCGTTGTTTAACAAAGGACAGATCAATATATTTGTAAGTGATTGGTTGTATATCAGCTTTCATGCCAGCCCATTATTATTATTATTATTATTATTATTATTAGCAGGTATTTGGTTGATAATTGAACTGCCATATTTGTGTTTTAGTATGAGAATATATTAAAATGATCACCTCTGTTAATAAGCTTAGTCTATTTTGCACCAGATTATTTTTTATTTATGATTACATAAAGTATTTTCTTTTCTATCTCTTGCTGTGTCTCGTCAGATTCCCGCAGCCCAGACAGTTCGTCTGTGTCCTCCCCTCCATCGGGCCAGCGCTCGCCTCCGCTGGTTCCCTCGGCTGCAGCTTCCATGACCTCCCTGCCTCCCATCACCACCACCGGGGTCAACAGCCCCATCAGTAGCATCGGCTCCCCCTTCTCCGTCATCAGCTCTTCACTGGGCTCGCCCTGCCTGCCTGGCACACCGTCGGTGGGCTACGGCCCCATTAGCAGCCCACAGGTAAGGGAGGACTGGTGTACTTTAGGGATATCATTTGAGCATACATTCCTGTCCAGGCAGTCGTCTTCCTGTTCTATCACAGCTCACATTTTCCTTTGTTTTCAGTGTTTTAGTCCAGTTTCAAGGTTCAGCCTCTGTGGAGGATTTACAGTGGGAATAAGAGTTTGCTTATTTTTAAATCATTTTAGGCCACAGAACATATATAGTTCAAGAACATTTAGAAATGTGCATTAGCACTCGTGCGGGCAAATGTTTAAAACATCATTTCAGTTGCAGTGGAAAGTAGAAATGAACACCTTGAAATATATCAGGCTAATACAAAGTCATGACATATTTAAGTTGGGTTTCTGACAATACCTAAGATTGTCTTGATTGTTGCTCGCTACAACCAAAGTAAAGTTAATTCAAGTCCTGCTTTATACAATCAAATATCAACACAGAGTCACAGAGTTGTTGATGTATGTTGATGTCTTTTTGTTGCCATGGGGACCATAACAATCTTGCTACAGATCTTTGGTTTTGCCAACGCTCTGTCTTTTTGCCTTGATGTTTACATGGTAGATGTCATGAGCTTTGTTCTTCAGACCTTGTCTTATCCTCTCTGTTCTTACAGTTTGTCAGAGGGAAGTGTAAGCGGAGAGGCAGGGCTTTGAGGCTCCGTGCTCGCCTCTCACTGTGATGTTTTTTGGTGTGGTCTAGGGATGTCACGGTCCCACCCGTTCATAAACCTGTGATAACACCAGTGTTACCGGTTACACCGGACATTTTACTAGAAAAGATGATGCTCAATATCTGTAGAGTGCTTAGTCTGATCTTTAACGTTGGATGGCTCTGTGTCTGGCCCCTCCGGTCGACTTTTCACTGCGGTGCCGCGAGTTTCACCTTGGCGCCGCTGCGCCACATACACTGGTTGTGACCGCTCTGTCCTCCAAACGGCGATAGCCTCATTAATGTTAAGGTTCCCGTATAACATGGGGTTTAAATCCAAAATATTGCCAAATAGGTGCTTTTGCTTTTGTCTTTGACACCAAATCCTCAGCCATCATCTTGACACTTTCACTTTCACTTTGTAGCGTTTGTCGTCCCAATATGTACAGATAACACTCGCTAATGTTAAGCACTCAACCCAGGCACTGACGTATTCCTTAAAAGTACATAAATCCCCGATGACTAGGCCCGGCGGGGAGTTTACAGTCCCGGCGGGCCACCGGGCTTGCAACTGCAACTTACACGTAGATGGAAACCTTGCTGTCTTGCTGAAATATCTGCAGCTTGGTGATATTGGTGATCTAATATCTAATGTATTCACCATTTCCTTGAAACTGGCTTTTTCAACTGTATGGATAGAAACCATTTCTTTTACAATGTACCTGGTGACTGCCCTCGTACAGTCTCGCCACCGTTGACTGTCACGTTTAAATGTTGTTGTTGCCTTCGCTAAAGCCCCGATGACTGAAGGTTGATTGCCCATAGCAGGTTTCGTCCAGTTGGACAGCAGACTCCAGGTCAGCTCTGACTGCTTGTTTTCCTCCGGTCTATGAAACCTTGCAGATGCCATTAGGAGCACCAGAGGACACAGACACACATGCTTTTTTCAGATGACCTGTCTCATGCCTGTCAGGATATAGCGATCGTTTTATAAAAATAACTTTTTTAAATCATATTTGCTCCATTTCTACCCACTGCAGCTTTAAACATGGCCTTCACGTTCCTACAGAAGTAGAAGGAGAGTTCTGAAATTCCTCTAAAAGAAACCCTCCTAGTCGTCACTGTGTTCACCTTCTCTTCTGTCGTTCTTTCAGATCAACTCAACAGTGTCCATGTCGGGGCTCCACGCAGTGAGCAGCTCCGATGATGTGAAACCTCCGTTGGGCTTGAAGCAGCTGTCGCCCCACAGCCCAGGGCCAATGCTTTCCCAGAAACGCCTTTGTTCCATCTGCGGAGACAGATCTTCGGGTGACTATAGACACCTTACATACAACTCTTATTGTCTGTGCCTTGTTGGGGCCGAACAGTGTAAACCATTTAGAGGCCCTGAGATCCTCTCATATTTCAGCCTTGAAACAAATTGTCATCTCTTGTCTTACTTCTTTGGCTCTTTTCCTCCCTCCTCCCCACGCCCTCCAGGTAAGCACTACGGTGTCTACAGCTGTGAGGGCTGTAAAGGCTTCTTCAAGCGCACTGTGCGCAAAGACTTGACCTACACCTGTCGGGACAATAAAGACTGTTTGGTGGATAAGAGACAGAGGAACCGCTGCCAGTACTGCCGCTACCAGAAGTGCCTGGCCATGGGCATGAAGAGAGAAGGTGAGCAAGCAGGGGCACTTCAGCACACCCTGTAGATGGCTGCTTCTCAGCCCCTTCTGCTCATGACCCCTACACATGAGGCCATTTCACCTCCCAGCACACACAAGTTTAGGTCTAAATGCACAAAGTAGGGCATTTTCTACATGAATGATGATTACATTTTGGTTTTAAAGACGTTGAGAAATGATTTAAGGATGACTATTTAGCTGATAGAAAGCTCTGCTGTGGTGTGTTATAGAGATATACTCGATCACGTTATGAGTTGTCCACTCCAAATCTGGTTAAAGAGTCTCCAACAGTAGTTGGGGATGATGATGCTGCAGTGATGATGTTGATTGATCGGGTCTCTGGAGCTGGAACAAATGAGTTTCCTTTAACAATAGCGTACAGCATGTGGTCAGTGGGACTGTGGGAAAATAAAATCTTCACTTTGGGCTGACGAGCTCCAACAAACATACCGACTGTTTCCCGGATCGTGGGCTGCCTCGTTCAAACTCAACATTTCAATGCTGAACATATCGCTAAGGGTCTCCTTTTCCAAAGGCCCTTCCAGATGTGTTTGAGAAGTAGCAGTGTTCTTTTGCCCAAAAAAACTGGGAGACAGAACAAGTGCATCCTTTGCAGCCCTCAGTGTTCTGTAATCCATTTGAACGTCAGTCACTTTTATCGAACCTAAACGTATTCTCTGCCCTTTGCGTTCTTTTTTCATGCTTTCACTATGACACTTTAGAGTCTTTTTGCTGTTGATCGGGTATCAAAACTCTTCCTTATATCCACAGTGATTCTGTTAAGGCTGTAGTTTTTTTAAACCCAGAAGCAGACAGACACAGCTGGGTGTTGGTTGAAAGTCAGGTGGATTTATTGTGATAAATGGTGAAGGGGTGAGGGGCGCTGGAGACGGCAGAGGGACAGATTCAGTGTTGTAAAACCATAAACCATGAAAAAGTCCAACAAAATACTTTAAAAATACTTGTTTAGGCGCTGTGTGATGCTGCGTTTAGGCCGTCCTTTTCAACTAATGGCCTGAAAGTATCACGCTACTATGCCATATTTACCGGGTGTTTGTCTTCAGGTGGCTGTCAGTCACCGGTGAATACATCCCATGATTTGTGCCGATGACAAAGAGTTTAGAGAAAAGACGAAGCCTGAGTTTACCAGTCCAAAGTTTCATAGTATATCATTATGACATTGGTGACGGTGATAGTGCCGATGAACTGATATAGCTCATTTATATTCATGTAATGCTCAAAGTGCTTTATATTAAATAGGAAGCAGACACATTCATAAACTGTAAGTGATTTATATGCAGCGTCTTAACACTGAAATAATGTTAGATCCATTTCGAGCCGGTCGGTCTGAGAGTTTGTGCTGCCAAGCATCTTTGAGTTGAGCTAACTCTACCGTACTCTGCTTTCTCATATTACATAATTGTATTCAGACTGAATCCCCCAGCACATTACCAGGGATGCACCGATCCGACTTTTTCAGTCTCGATACCGATAGCGATACCTGGGCTTTAGGTATCGGCCGACACCAAGTACTGATCCGGTACTGAGTGTTTCATTAATAAGATGTTTGCTTCACTGTGTGGAAGTGACTGGGATCATTTTTTTTTATGTGTAAGCCAACATCAGACTCGACTTAAACATTCCTAACTTTGTAAAACAAAATGTAACAAATAAATACAAAGATAACGTACATTTAGTGAATTGTTATTTATTTTTAAAATAATAAATCGTACACCAAAAACTCATCATCAACATGAATAACAATTCATCTGTCAACCTTTTTAATGTAGCAACAAAAAATGGTCAAAACTTAAACAGGAATTAAAAATGTCAGTATAATGATTATAGTACATAAACGTAGAATTCAATTTACTAGATCAGCCCCATTGTCAAACGATATACGATCCAGCTATTTGAGTCAGTATCGGTGCATCCCTACACGTTAAGATGCTACTTTTATAATGTAGTTTGGTCATAACTCAGTTCATGTTTGGTACGTTGCTGAGATGTGTGGTCTCTGTTGTTACTAATGATCACTGTAGGCTAACACAGATGAAAGGAACATTCAAGGCTTTCTGTGGCGGACACTTCACTCAACCTCAACCTGCAAACCCTGAGCCTAACTTCTTAACCTCACCCATAACCTTAAATGAGATCTTCCTGTATACCTAATCTATGAATCATAGTCATCATTAAATTATAGCATCAATGTTGATATTTTTTTTCTTGTGCATTTGAACCAAGAGAGCTTCAGTGATATTTGTACAACAGGGGATAGAAAGAACGAGTACAGAGTGGTAGAGAGGGAGATGGGGGTGGGTAAGCCTTGTAAACACTAACCCCCTTTCCCCCTCTCTTCCTCTTTTTTGTTTCCTCTCGTTCTCTCTCTCCCCCCCCTCCCTCCTTCTGTAGTGGCCAAGATGAACGACAGATGTAAGGAGAAGAGGGAGGGAGGGGTGTGTGCCTGTGTCTGTATGAGTGAGCGAGAAGCACAGAGAGATATTACATTGCATATCTTTGAGAAGGAGCTAGTTTAGAATGTTTTTTTTGTTCCATAGTTGGTTGCCAGTGCTCAGAGGTGGACCGGTGCCAGCCTTGAATCACTTCCCCATGGTTTCTTTTTTAAACGTTTATAGATCCAGGGAAAGTTTGCTGAGTCAGCACACTCCGTTTCACCATCATCCTACTTTAATGTGATGCTACTTGTTGCTTATTCCCACCTGGTGCTGCCCACTAAGGTCACAGTTACAGTCAGCCACAGAGCAGTTCTGTTCAGGAACATGGATTTATACTTTGATGCTCGTAGGGGATGGATAGATGTTCACTTAATTTCCCACCCAGAGTTTTTTAAGCATTCTTGGCTTCCACTATGTGGCAGCTTTTCCTCCACAAACCCAACTCTCCAAATCTGTGGCCACTGGCACGCCTTCTCTTTTTCTGTATCAAATACAGACACAGTGACCGACGCAGATTGATGGTGATAGGAAGTAGATTAAAATGCTCTGCTTGACATTAAGTGCACGATAGGATTCAAACTTAAACCAACTTCTTTAATCTGTGGACAGACGCGTTAATAATTCATAATTAATAATTCATAATTAATTCATTAAAAAAACTAAATGGTTGTTTTTTTCTTAACAAAGGCTTTGTTTAAACAATCAAAACGTGGTTTCTGCAGCACAACTCAGGAAAATAGAGTATTTGAATCATAAATTAAACGATGCTTTACATCACTTACAATTACTGTTATTCAAGAAATGACCAAAACAATAAACCTAACAAATTAATATACAAACCTCTCTGATAAAATGTGGATTTCAGGAGACTGTTGGTTAATGCAGTGATATTTATAATATGTATTTTCACATTGACATTCTCTGTTGTATTTTGCAACTAATCAGATTGGAACTCTTCAGGTGTTCACATTTTGATTTGGTGAACAGGGTAGGACTCTCAAGGCCCCGTTCAGACCTGGCATTAACACGAGTGATCCGATCACAAGTGGGCAGCTCTAAGTACGTCTGTTCACACCCGGCATTAGAACGCGTCTCCAGTCCCATCTCACTTCCCTGCTCTGTATGCAAATAAACACGTAGTAAACACACAGCAGACGTTGTGATGTGATATTAACATGAATGTCAGTAGTAATATCGAAACATATTTGTGAATTTGAGTACATTTTATTAACATCAAAATAAAAGGTTGTTAACTTACGTGCCGACGGCGCCGCTGCCTTTGCCAGACAACAGCAGAGTACAGAGCTTCGGAGAGACGGGATGAGGGCGGGCAGGTGTCAGAAAAACACCAACACATGTCCGACAGTATGACAATAATGCGCTTCCTGTGCCTCGTCTGATAGTATAGATAAGATATATTTTAATAAAATACACTTGTACCGACAGAATACAGTAGAGCACAGAAGCCGTTTCCGTGCCGTGAGGCAGACAAGCGCTCCCGTCTGCCTGTATATTCACCTGAGGGGCGCGGTGATCCCGCGGATCCCTGAAGGACGTTTGTTGAGTAGGCGGTCCTTAATGTGGCCAGGACGCATTCGCGTACACACTGCTAAAAAATTGTGTCCCAGGCCACCTCTTAATGTTCTGAATGTGGTCTGAAAGATCCCATCTCAATGCGTCCTCAGTGTGCGTTCACACCTGTTCTTAAAGCTGTCCACTTGTGATCCGATCACTGATGGTCCGTGTCCACAGCCTCCGTCCTTTCCACGCTTCCCATTCATGATCTATGTAAGCAGCCGGCAATGCATTCTGGTAGCGTGGCGGCGCGATTCGAAACAAGGAGTGTCACGACGGCCGTTCCTCATTTGCATAAAGTTGAGGTCTAGTCTACTTTATGCAAACCACGGTCGTCTGATGCGACTCGCCGCCTCTCCAAACTCCGGAGAATGTTTTAAACTAAACGTTGTCGGTCCAAAATAAAGACAGATTGAGCTGCGTGGATTATTTCTCGCCTCAGATGTTTTCAGAAACACATTTCAGTGAATTATTTTCGTGATAGAAGAGAAGACGGTTTCCAAACGTACAACCAACCAAGTCTGTGGGGCCTAACGGTGGGATGTTCTAGACCCACCAACACATAACCTCAGTCTCTGTCTACTGATGTGTGCGTTTGCTTACAAAGGATTTGTAACTAAATATTAAATATGATGACTTGTCCAGTTATATTTGGTCCCCTAACATTGGGGGTACTGTTCATCTGAGGTGGATCAAACTGTTACAGGACAGCTTCTACAGAACCTCACGGAGGGGGGAAGGGAGTTGCATTCATTGGATTGACGAGCACTTCAACCTGATAGCTGCTGCCTTTTCTGCAGTAACCTGATTTCTTGAACTTCATGAAAACAAGAAACCTTGTTTACTTAATCTGGGAAAGGTTACTAGGAGAAAACTTGGTTTGTTTTGAGAAACAAAAAAAATAATTTCCTGAAAGTGAATCTGGGCAAAATGACTTTCAGATTACCAGTGTTCCAGTTCATTGTAATTCTCTCAATGCTGTTGCTTTAAAACCATTAGTTCATAATAATGATGTATCTTGTCTTATGTGGTCCATTTCTGCCTCAGTAGAGGGCCTGAAAGAAGTGTGAAAGACAGTATGAGAGACTTTGAATATATCATGAACTGTACGTCATATCTGTCTCTTTTCTTTTCTCCTGTTTTGCACATTTTGTTAATTTTGCTCTTTTACTTTTCCCTGTTCTTTTTGTATTCCAACCACTTCCTGCATCAATCTTTCTCTCTCATTCCTGCTCTTCATTGTCAACACATTTTCTGTTAATCTCCAATCTCTGACTTTATCCTTTAACCCTCTTCCACTACCTTTCTCTCATTCTTTTGCTGTGCTCTTGTCTTTATTGATGTCCTCTGTTCTGTGCCATGGCCTGCCTGCCCAAGCCCTTTGCTTCTCTATCCTTGTCCATTACCTTTGCTCTTGCACCTTTCCTGCTTCTCCGTTCCATATTAACCTCCTTCCACCCATCCTTCCCACACACATTTCCTCCTTTCTGCTCTTCCTATACTCTTTTCTCTCATCCTCCCCTTTCTTGACCTTCATTGTTTTCTTCTGTGCTCTTCTCTGTCCACCCCAATCCCCCCCCCCATGTCCTGCAGCTGTCCAAGACGAACGGCAGAGGAACAAGGAACGAGAGGGCGAGGTGGAGTCGACCAGTGCGGTGAACGAGGAGATGCCAGTGGAGAAGATTTTAGAAGCGGAGGTGGCCGTGGAGCAGAAGACTGAGCTTCATGCAGATGGAAGTTCAGGTGGCAGCTCTGTGAGTAGTCAACCACAAACTGTGTTCCCTTATGGAACATGCTACATGAGATGATTGACAGCTTATATATGTTGTTTTCTACTTTATTCAAGTATACCATCATGCTTTTATTTGTTCAAAGCCTGCAGGTGTATGTGGTATGAATAATACGGTGTCTCTTTGTAAAGTTGTTTGATGAAATAGTTACTAATCTCTAAATCTGCTTTCTTCAGCCCAACGATCCAGTCACCAACATCTGTCAGGCAGCAGACAAGCAGCTCTTTACCCTGGTGGAGTGGGCTAAGAGGATCCCTCACTTCTCTGAGCTGGCCCTGGACGACCAGGTCATCCTACTACGTGCAGGTAAGTGTGACCTCAAGAAGGTTTAATGAATGATAGCAGTGATTCTGCTGATAGCTTGTCTCCTACAGTTCTTCGTTATGGCCACTGCCTTGTCCCCATATATCGACCCTGTGCCTTCTTTGGCCCTGTTCAGACCTGGTGTTAACATCCTCAGTGATGGGATCACGGTTTAGTGCTGCTCCATCATATTCTACTGTAACACCATCATAAAACTCCCAATATAGCATTTGGTTTCTGTTATGTATGTTCATTTGGTGCACAAAACATTAGACGCTGCTAGACATTAGATGCAAATTCAATTTCTTTTACGCCACAAAGTGTAGTTTTAAACATCTCAAGAATCAAGAATTAGGAAATGTAAAACATCACAACTGACTTTGAATTCACTAGAAATGAGGGATGCACTGATGCCGATACCGGTATCGGGTATCGGGTCCGATACTGTGCTCATGTACTCGTGCTCGCAAAATGGCTCCGATACAACGGCACCGATACCACTTTACGGCAGTGTGACGTTAACCTCTCATCACCATCTTTCGGGTCCTATCCCACGTGCTCACGCTCCACCTCCCCGACGGTGTGCCCGACCCCGCGGGGCCGGGATCCCACCTTAGCTGGCGCGCACCGTCCCTCACTGTCATTACGCCACAGGGTTTTGATTACACCCTCTGACTCGCGCGCTGGCGTTAGACTCCTTGGTTTGTGTTTCAAGACGGGTCGGGTGGGTTGCCGACGTCGCCACAGACCCCTGGCGCTTTTTACGTAGGCCGAGCCCCGCCCTGGGGACATGACGCGGTTGGGGCACACTAAGGACTAAGAACCGCCCCGGTGACACTTTGTCCACGGCCCCGGGAAGCACCTTTGCCCCAAGCCTTTCAAAGCCGACCCAGAGCCGGTGGCAGCGCACCGTCTCGTATGCGGGACTCCCCAGCCTGCTGTGTTTTGCTCACGCCCTCCAGCTGGCTGTTAACGAGGGTCTTTTGGCACAGAGAAGTACATCGGTACTCGTATCGGTACTCGTATCGGTACTCGTATCGGTACTCGTATCGGTACTTGTATCGGTACTCGGTATCGGCGAGTACCCCAATGTAAGTACTTGTACTTGTACCGGTGCATCCCTACTAGAAATACTGAGACACTAACTCTTCAACAGGCTGGAATGAACTCCTGATCGCATCGTTCTCCCATCGCTCCATCTCCGTGAAGGACGGGATTTTATTGGCCACCGGCCTGCACGTCCACAGGAACAGTGCTCACAGTGCAGGTGTCGGAGCCATCTTTGACAGGTAATACACAGATACATATATGCACAAACAGTATCACTCTGACAGACTTACCACATCAGTGACTCCCCCAGCATTCAGAAGTTCAGGTGGGTGACCCAACTGGAGAGGACATGCCACCATTCCTTACTACTACACTTAGAAAAGATCCGCTTCTACATAGTATTAGGACCACCGACTTCTAACCTAAAATAGATGCACCCTGAGACGCCAGGTCAAATCCACAGTGCCCTCTTGAATTCACCTGGTGAATCCACATCAGTCCAGAGAGCTAGATGAAGAGAGAAAGAACACTTTATTTATCTACATGAATTAGTGACTGGGGTAAGAGTTTAGGATACTGTGTCCTCCCCTTTGGTTGGCTGCAGCTGCTGTGTTCTGCGTTGGCTGTGATTGGCTGAGAGACTTTGCTTCTGTAGTACTGCCTATAGGGGGACAGCGCATGCCAGGGAGGCTGGTGACTAATGCTTACCCAGAGACATGCATGCGCGCACACACACGCAGTCAGTCAGTGGCAGAGCACCTGTTATATGATAACCAGATAATGGCTGGCTAATGTACAATACTAACACGTGAATATAGAATAAGACCGTCCCTTAAAATACATTCATGTGATAATTACATCACAGTATTGTGCAGGACGTTGTAGAGGCCGGGGATATATGTTGGTGTTACATTTTCTTTTCTGCTGACCAAGGAATAATTGTTTTATGATCTCATCTTGACATAAAGACTCTTTGTTAAAATAATTACATCTTCACTGACCGTAGTCATCATCTGTAATTAGTAGGCAAAAGGCAATCACTCTTTATATTGGGGGTGGGGAAAAAAATCAATTCATCTATGTATCCAGATTTTATTTGTTATGATTTTGTAAAAGATTTTTTAACGCCTGAATCAATATATTTGCTTCATTTGAGTCGGTGCGGAGTTAGAAGGAAGTTACCGCTTTTATTCTTGTATACCGGCACAGACGATAAAACTACGCCTCTTAAATAGATCATAATCTTTAATCATAATCATATTCTATTAAGCAGCTACCAACATAAAAACATAAACTCCCATGTTCTGAACAAACACATTCAATTACAAACACAAACAAAAAGTAACATTTTCATTTTGGGGACATAAAACAGCAAACTTAGCAAGCTACTCAGTCCAGCACTCATGACTAGACAGGAATGATGGGAAATGTAGTCCGTCGCTATGGCTACGATACTCTCAGCACTGGCAGAGGGCGCACTACAGCTGAGCAGACGGTGGTGTGGAGTGGCGTCTTCGTGGCTCAGACCCGCCGTGTGTCTAGCTGTCACTGACAGTTAACTTCAGATACTGTATATATATATATATAGTATATATATATACACATACACACATACATATAGAATGGTTACAGCCTCTCTCCATCTACCTACATTTGTATTTTAAGTGTAATTAATTTGACAAATAAAGAGACAAAACACACAATAAACAAAGTTAAAGATGAATTTGAATTTTTCTTCTGTTCATTATGTTCTCACCTGCCACACTCCAAATCTCCATGACTCTCATGTAAAACCCCCAACTACATCACAACGTGTCAATTCACTGTTAATTACACAGTCATTGCTATATAGTCATTGTTATAGAGGGTTCATTTTGCCCATAAATCCAGTCAGGTTTACAGCGAGCTAAGTGAGCTTATGGCAAAACAGCTGAATGATTTACTTCTGGTACTTATTAATGTTGTCGTAGCACCGCTCTCTTCTAGCAGCAGCCTTTTGTTCCAGCTTTGCATCGGCATCTGTTTGAAGCTACTGAATCATTTTATCAAGGAGGATGTGAATAATAGAATATCAGAATGTCATTTCTTTGTCGTGCATTACTGGAGGTAAACATCTTATTTGGTAGGCAACAAAACAACAAATATGTTTTAAAAAGCAGCTTTTGCAGAAAAACACAACTACACAACAGAAAAACAATTTCATAACATAAATTGACAAAAGAGAGAACACAAAATTTCAGAAAACTCAACATACATGGAAAGGGTAGGTACCTGTTACCTTTGTCATTCTGGGAGGGGGAGGGGGGGATAACGTGCAACAGATGCACTCAGAGAAAGCCGAGCACACCTCGCCCTTTTCTCTAAATACTCTTTTTATTTGAGTGGCGTTGTAGCAGTCGACAAGAATGACAAAGATGGTACGCACCTCTTTTCTTTTATTGTGTCTTCTGAAAGTTGTTGATTTGTGTTATTCTGTTTTGTTGGTTTGTGTTAACTTGTTTTGTTAAATGCTGTATTTTGCACTTCGAGCCTTTTCACACAATAGCCACAGTTAAGTGAAATCACTCGTTTAGTTTTCCCTTACTGTAATCAGAACTAATGTTTTTTCATTATTGAAAGTAGGGATGTCACGAGAACCGATACTTCAGTACCAAGTCGATGCCAAAATTCTTAAAACGTGACGGTACTCGTTTTCTACAGCACCGACGGTAATGCACGATGCCTGCAGGGTCCAAAATTAACACCCGCTAAGCGCCACATGCGGCTGCTTCTGTCCTCTGCTCACACACGACAGCACCACGCAGCAGAGAGATCCAGAGATGCACAGATCCTCTATGTTCGAGAAGAGGGTTCACTCCTGGGGGAAAAACTGAACTGAACAAACTGATCAGAGATCCTTTATTGATTTGTTTGAGAAGATGATTCACTTCCATCTTTTGTTGCTTATTGCTAAATCTCTGTTGTTTGAACCACAGCATCCAATAAAGTTTCAGGAGAAAACCATGAAGAACTTTACTAACGTTACGTTACTGAGCAGCAGTTGGATCCAGTTACTCTGCTGGTAAAATGACATTACATCTGGTGAGGAGCTCATATGGCCCGTTCAGGACTCGAGACCTGAGTTGAGACTTGAGTCACAGACTTGAGTCTTACTTGTGACTTACAAAACTATGACTTGGTGCCACCTCTGGTAGCCTTTACCCAGTGAAATGTCACCTTGTCAGTGAATTTAAACTCCTGCTTGCAATCTGAGGATCTAAATATATATAGACACATGTACACATTACATGTTTTTTTTACCGTGGTATCAAATTTGGTATGAAAATCGTGGAAATTCATATCGACTACTAGATTTCTGGTCTCGTGACATCCCTAATTGAAAGGAAGAAGAAGGAGACTTTAGCAGGAAAGCTAATGTGGGTTGTTGCTCATTTCTGACTTTACTGCTTCATGCAAGATTTGATTGGCTGTATTGAAATAAGGTCGCTATCTACTGTAC
>CAKAOH010021542.1:0-31804 GCA_916701665.1 Sebastiscus tertius | reverse complement strand
TGAGGTGAGAAATAGACATTACAGTAACAGAATATTGATTCATATTTGATCAGTGCTGCCTAGTTTGACCGTTTGATTGGAGTTCACGAGTGATTGACAGCTGCTCAGAGACGGCAAGGCTCCAGCTCGGCTCTGATTGGTTGTTTTCCTCCAGTCTGTGAAATCTTGCAGATGCCATTAGGAGCACCGGAGGACACAGAGGCACATGATTTTATTCAGATTACCTGACTCATGCATCACTGTCAGGATATATAATGACAGTTTTATAAAAATAACTTGTTTTAATGATATTTGCTCCCTTTCTACCCACTGCTGTTTTATGTGCTTACATTTTCTAAAGTTAGGACGCTTTTTCCTGAAAATAATGTTGAGCCTGATGCACTGGCGGGTTATTAGTCGGCCAATATTAGTTTATCGCAGCAAATGGATAGGCTGCATTTTAACTATATTTCCTTTTTCTTTAATTCAAGATTCGTGCAATCTGTTTTCATGTTTGTCGTATTCATCATTAATTATAATTTAATAATAATTAGGATTACTTTTCAAATGCTTGTCACATGAGAAGTGTTCCTCTTTCTGCTTCCTGCTTTTAAAACATTGTTAGAAGTTGTAGTAGATGCTTCCAATTTTCAAAGTAATTATATTGTCGAAATCAATTAAGTCTTAGTGGGTGGCGCTGCCATCCTGTTTCTGACTGTGTGGCTTACACCATTGCAACAAGACACCTCAAACATGGTTCCAGTAACAACTTGATCATCATTCAAACCAGACACTCGCCATGTTAGCCATAAAATGTTTAAATCGTAGGATTCATTTTTCCTCTTCTGTTTTATTATATTAGCACGTTAATGCACTGCTTGTTTTTAACCACGTTCTTTCTTTTCTGAAGTCTCACATTTTCAGGAGGAGTAAACGACGAACAAAACTTGAGGTACATTTTTTTTTTTAAACAAAACGGCATCATGTTTTCACCCATCCATACTCATAAGCAGACAAACATTCCTCATCGCGGTCATCACATTCTTCATCATCATCTACCACATTAGTGTAGTTTTCACTTCTGGGCCAAAAAAAATGCAGCGCTACCAAACGGCTTACTCGCCATGAATATGTTACACAAATGTATACAGCGGTAAGTGTAAACATTAAAAGAGTGCTTCTGACCAGAAGGCTGCTGGCCTGAATTCCTAACTTTCCTCACAAGAGCACAGGGAAATGAATGAGGAACAGTGACGATAAGATGCAGAAAACTGTGGCTGTTTCTGAAATTGAAGGAATGATCCTTCAAGCTGAATTTAAGATTCAGTACGTTTATTGTCACTCCAGTTATACAAGTACAATCGTGTGAAATGCTTTTCCTGAGAGGCTTCATAAAAGAAAACAAATAAATAGTAAATATGAAGGACATATATATTATAATACAATGAAATATAATAACAATGCATACGAAGCAATAAAAATATCCATTTAAGAAAAAAGATAAAAAGAGATTGCATATTGCACAGGGGTTGGATTGCACTTTGTTTGTTTATGTGTGTGTGTGTGTGTTATTTATTCGATAGTCTTATGGCCTGGGAGACAAAGCTGTTCCTCAGTCTGCTGGTGCATTTTGGGGGGTCCTGCACCTCCTACCTGATGGCAGCAGGGAGAACAAGCTGTTGTGTGGCTGTTTTGTTGTGAATTTCAAGGATGCTACGTCATCGAATCCCGCCGAAGGACTGTTACAAAGTCGAGGATCCTTCAAATTCTACAGAGGACTGAGTCCTTCATTCAGAGGACTCTCGGGGATGCATGTCTGTATCCTGCGCGCTCCTAAAACACCCACAATTCTATGCGCACAATGCATTTCCTGTCCACCGATTCAAAATACGCTAGTAAACTTTCAATTGTTTCATCTCAGGAGTCAGCCAAAATCTGTTTCTGAACAAATTTGATTCAATCCAGTTGCTGCATCTTCACTCATATTAGATCTGCAAGGCCTAATTTAAAAAAAAAATTCCGACTTTCGTCGCTTAGCGACAGACTCGTTTGAGACGGGTTTGGTGATTTTTATTTTGTTTCTGTCGAGTTTGAAGGGTGTCATACAAACGGCGAGGTGAAACGGCTGTGTTTTCCTATGGAGTCTGGTCGCTTTGATGAGAACGTAACGGCTTTTTCCTTTTAATATCTAACGCGGTGAATTATGGCTTTATTTTGACCAAACCAGAGTTGGTGATTGTTGGAACAGTACAAAGAGCTAACCAAGACAGTTTTGGTGTGTTTCATTTTTTGTCTGTCAAGTTTGAATGAAGTATGCTTTATAATTGGTGAGATAAAATGACTGTGTTTTTCAGTGGAGTCTGGTAGCTTTGAGGAGAGCATATTGATTTCATGTTTTGTACCTTCATGAATTATAATAATTGTCAAAAAAATCCCTGTTGATTTTATTTATTTTTAATAAGCCCACATATTTTGAATCTGTCTTTTTTGTTTTGAGGAATGCAAAAATCAATATGCCTACTAGACACTGTAAATTGTCCATTTCGGCCGCACACTCGCTAGACTGTTCCAATGTGTGCTCCCCGAAAGCTAGGAAGGAGTCTTTCCGAGCCTCTGTAGAACCCAACTTGGAAGGACCCGTCCTACCAAGGAAGCATCCTTGTCTTTGAGAAACACTCAATGTAATATGTTCATTCAACCTTCCCTGCATCAGTAAAGTTTTGAAAGCAGATGGCGTAACTGTCTTGCTCTCTCTCTCTCCCTGAGTTTTACAGGGGGGAGAGACAGGCTAGATTTACATGCACATTATCTGATTATAGCCAATAACCAGAGTAAAGCATCACTCCAATGAGGATGTTTACATGGGTTGCTTGTTGGAGCGTTCCATTAATTTACCCATTTCCATGCTACACAGTAAAGTGACTAATGCCTGAAGACACCCTCTTCACATTATTCTGCAATGTCACAGATGCCCTCCAGTATTTCCCCTCAAAAACAAGTTTCTTCCATGATGCTAATGTGGTATAACCTTGTGGAACAGTGTAGGCCTGCTGTCCAATCTTATTTCCCTCCTATAAGATGGGGTGGGGGTAATTTTCAGTAGAAAGTAGCAGAACTATCTCGGCATTTGTTTAGCATCTAGATTGCTGTGTGTTGAAACATGTGTTAAAAACTGATTGTTCATAGTTGGATAAGATGTTTACAGGTTAAAATGACATTCAGTCATGTAACTCAATTAAGAATACTCTACATATCTTACTCTGATCATGCTCATTGTAACTATTAGGCAAATCACATTAACATTTAATCAGTATGGTTTTTACATGAGCTCCACCTTGCTTGTGTTTCTGCCTTGATCACATGGTCACTTGATGTCTTAAGTCTTCTGTCGTAAACCGCTTTTCTTTCTCTATTTGCATCATGTTGACTAGAGAGTATTTTTTGGGGAAAAATAAGCACAGGTTTGGTCCGCTTTGTGCTCTTGTAGCCAGAGACTCTTGATGTTTTTTGGGGGGAGTACAGTCTAGCTGTAGCCTGTTCTTCCCTCTTACAGAGAGGTCAGAGTTGAAATTGAGCCACAGGGCAGTGCTCCTGGAAATTATTGGGATTCAGTTCCTTGTTCAAGGACACTTAAGCAGATAACTCCGGGTCTAAGTGTAAAATTCTTATTACAGGGTCGCTTGTATGACCACAGGCCAACAATGCTCCGAGCTGAGTGTGCAGTCGCTACTGCTGGAATCACTTTGTCCTGTACTTCTGCATTTACAGAAACTGTCCTTACCAATTACAACTTGGTAAGATGTATGAGGCTGCACAGTCCAAGCTGAATATGTCATTCCCACAGCTTTCTGGATGATTGTGCTATGCAGAACGCCAAAATATAATTTTATACAATAGAGAAAACATTTAATTTAAAAAAGTGAACTATTCCAATCTCACTTTGTATCTTAAAAATAGGATTACTATGCTCCTTCCTCTTGTCTATCAGAGGGTTTGCTATCAAATCTCTCATCTCAAGAACGCTTAGACTGATCGCTTTCATGCTCGGGTTATTCAAGGAACCTTCTCGGCTTCTGCTTCATGATGTTAATATCATAATTGAGTTCACCAAATGGTGGAGATGAGTGTCATGCCGGTGTTAATTGCTTACATTTTCTAAAGTTAGGACCACGTTTCCTGGAAATTGAGACTGATGCACTGGCGAGTCGATACAGTCCAATATTGGTTTATCACATCAGCATTTATGTTGGCAAATGGATAGGCTGCATTATTAACTATATTTCCTTTTTTTCTTAATTCAAGTTTCGTGTAATCTGTTTTTATGTTTTCCTTGTTCATTATTAATGATAATTTGATAATTAGGATTACTTTTCAAATGCTTGTCACATGAGAAGTGTTCCCTCTTTCTGATCAAACATTGTTAAAGGCAAAAGTAGGTGCTTCCAATCTTCTCGCCAATTGTCTTGTTTTTCAAAGTAATTATATTGTCAAAATCTATGGAATAATGTAAATTTAATTGCTCCCACTTAAATAGAGTGCCGGTATTTCATCCATGTGACACCCAGGCAGGGAGCTGCATAGTAAAGTAGGTTCTTATCTGATGGGTTTGACATCTGTAGGCAGTGACCCGGCAGCGATACAGCAGCCGATTTCATCAGCCATCTAGAGTCCTGCACCATTCAATTTTTCTCAGAGATAATGGAGTGTTGGCAGGCTGAAACATGTAAACTGGCACAATGTGAACACACACGCAAGCCAAATAAAAGGCTTCAGCTTTTACTCTTTGCACACAATCGTTTTCTCTTCCGTCCTCTTCCATTTTGCTCTCATAATTTTTTCTATCTCTCTTCTTGTCTTTCTGTCCTTTTAACGTCTTCAAGTCATTCCCCCAACTGTCCGTCCTCCCCTCTCGGTCTCACATGTTGCCTCATCTCTCCCAGCCAGAACCGCGTCTGTCTGTTCAGCAGATGACTTCTTAATGATTTATTGACGATGTTGTGGCTCCCCTTTAGAGGAGACGTCGCCGCTGTCCCAGAAAATCTTTATCTGAATTTTTAGCTTTTATGATTTTTGTGGTAGTGCGGTCCTGTCAACAGAAGTGCTGTGCACCGCACCGTGGAGTCGACTTGCCATACACACTGATATGCTGTATTATATAACTTTATAGAACTGTTATTTTTCTACAGTATAGCTTGTAGTCTTCCCCCCCCCCATTTCTTCTTTGTCCTCACCGCCTGTATTCTCGTCTTCCAAATCACAGAGTATTTAGATGATTCAGTCATCAGACTTATTCCAAGGTAATGATTGTGGCAAAAAAAACATCTTAGTCATTTCAATTTATTCTTAAAGAAATACATGTATATATGGATGATAAACTTTTGCCTTATTATCTGTATGAATGCAACAGCACATGTTTGGCAGCAAGTATATAGGGCTGGGTATTGTTTGACATTTTTGGAACTTATTTTAGCCCATTATATCGTCCGATATTAGTTTACTGCAGACAGATATGTATCCCGATCAAGTTTTTTTGGCCTGATCCCAATCCTTTAATATTGGGTATCTGCTGACACAGAGGCCGATCCAATACTTGTATTTACAAGTCGGCAACACTGACAGTCCGTCCCTTAAGGTCTCCCTCCAAAGCCACTCCCCCACTATTATCATTATGAACATAAACATGGCTATTGTCAGAAATGAAAGCGAAAATAATCAAACTTTTTGTCTAACTCTAAAAGTTGTGTCCCGTGTGTGCACTATATGCATGTACTGTATAATAAGGGCTGTACCGAATAGTTTGAAACTTCATTCTTAACGTTGACATTTTAATTATTATTAATAACTTAAAGAAACGTTGCTTGCAGTCCTCTCTCTCTCTCTCTCTCTCTCGCAGCGAGCGACTCGGCGCTCCGTCCTCCATCCTGTAATCGTCTCAGTTTTCACAACATGTTTTTACCTAACGAAATATTCCGCTTCAATCCGTATTCGTTGGCATTTAGCCTTTCAAAAACATTTTGTTCCATATGCTACCGTACTTTTGCTTCACCATGGACTATTACTGCATCGGGTGGCTGCATGAAAATAGATTTTCCAAAAATAGATATCATATGAAAATAGCACATTTTACATTGCTAAGAGTAGACCAGTTGCATGTAGATTGTAACCTTTAGATAAGGAAACTGGCTGTGTCTGGTGGTGTGTGGGGGCTGCATATCGACTGATGTCATTGCTGCGCTACATCAGCGTGAACAAAAGGATCCAGGCGCTCTCTGGCATGGGATTTGGAGAAAATAGTACTCCAAATCCGTACCTTCAAAATCCAGCACGGAACCATCTACTTGCAGCACATCTCTGCCTCTCACTATCTTCTCTGCATCTTTCTTTGTCCCCAGTCTTGATTCACATTATCTCACGTCTCATTTATTTTCTCCACACGCTCCCTCTATCATCTCATCTATCTCACGCACTCACACACACACATTTCATCTTGTTTACTTTCCCCACTCTCACACTCCAATTAGGGTTTATCGCCATCACTTATCACTACACTACTCATCTGTATCTTTCCACTTCTTTCTTCCTCACACACACACACACTCCAGCTCCATTATGCACTTTCTTCACATTTTTTTTTATCTCTACCAATCTCTCCCTCCACACTTCTCTCTCTCTCTCTTTCTCTCCGTTCCGTTCTTCCTTCCTTCCTCAGATTATTTTTAAAGACGTCCTGTGAGTCACTGATGACTTCACGTTTTGACCCTTTTTTCTGCTTTTCAAAGTGGAGCATGTTTAGGGCGTCCACCACGCCCACTCCACTGCCTGGTTGGTTGGTGAGCCACCCTCTCAGGTCGGCCTCGTCCCCAACGGCTAGTTGTGAGTCAGAAGCGCTTCATTTGCTACAGTACCAAAATATGTCCAGGGATTTGTTGCACTGATGCAGAGTGATGATGAGGAATATGCAGACAAATCACTGCTTTTTCAAATTCAGTTTGTGTTTTTTAAATTTTTATTGCATACTGTATATATTTCTGACACTTTTTTTCCACCCAATTTTGGGTGGCTAGTTCCGCTGTGGTCTTGGCCACTGCTGACTCCCACTGTGGCCAGCTTAAAGCTTTGTTTATACTCGTGCGGGTCTCCGTAGATGGTGCGCGAGCATGCACAGAGGCCTTTATGCTCAACGCGTTGTTCGTTGCAATATGCTTCGAAGCGCCAAGAGGCGTACAAACAAACAAACAAAATATTCTGTGGATAAGCAAGAAGTCAACGAGTGTTACCGGAAATGAAAGTAGGTTGCCTGGCAACAGTAGTAAACACCGACGTATCACAAAACATTGCATTTGTGTACTGTAATTATTACTGTCGCTTAACTCCAAGTTAAAATTATTTTCCGTCTCTCTGTGCGTCCCCTCGGGTCGCCACTCTTTCCATGAGCCCTTTTTTTTTTTTTTAGCTTTTACAAAACAATCTCATATTATTCCACAGCATGCAGCAAACAGCCTCTTCCTTCCCCAGTGTGTTGCCCTTTTCTTTCCAAGAATTTTACGACATGCGACTGTCCCTGTGGTCTCTCAATGAACAGTTGTAGAGATGTCTGTACAGGCGAACCTGCTCGGCCAGTCTTCCCTCGAAAGCATCTATGTTGAAATGAAAGGCGCGGTGGGCGTGTAGTTACAAAAATTCAGAGGTGCACGACCAAGCGCGGAGCCTCCACGCAGCACGCAAATGGCCACCATAAACAAGGCTTAAGATGTAGAGAGGAGGCCTCATCCATCACTTTAGTATACGGTCTAGACCTGCTCTATATGAAAAGTGTCTTGAGATAACTTCTGTTATGATTTGATGCTATATAAAAATAATTATAATTGAATTGGCTTCCCAACCTTACCCAACAATTCCAATTGAAAGCTGGGAGCACGGCTGCAGAAAAAGTAACCCAGATGCCCCTCTGTTGGTGGGAGTCTGTTTTACCCCAGCATCCCTTTGGATAAATATGACTACGGTCAAATGGCCGATGAACAACTGAAAGAGGTGCTATTTCTTGATTCAGAATTTGACAAGCTCGTAACTCAAGCGATCACTTTAAACTGGAAACCTAAGAAAGGCAGGAAGATGCCAAAGATTTAACCACCACCTTCATTTGAGTCTTGTTTCTGACTGCTGGTCGTGATAGTAGCAGGATAAGTAGAAGTGTAAAAAAATGTTGGAAAGTGTCAGGCTATTTATGTAACTTGAAGAAGAGAAGAAAACTATTTCAAGGTGAAAGAAATTCATTATTTTTTCTACTGGGTATTGAATGTCCAAGCCGTAAATGAAACCACAGTAGTAGAAGTTCACAGGAAAGACAGTGGTTGCCATCAAAAGGTTCACTTATCAGCGAAACATTGTTCTTTTTATAGGTGTAATAAGACGTAACAGAGCAAACTAGTAAGATATGAAACTGACTGTGAATCTGTGAGTTTTAACCTGTGAACTAAAGGTTTCTCTAAAAAAAGTTTCATGGTAAAAAAAAAAAAAAAAAAAAAATGTAAAGGTCCAAATTTAGAATTTTTATGCAATCATTCTCCATTTCCTCCTACACCATCATCATGTCATTCAAATCATCACCTCTCAGGCAGCAGACCAGGGAGAAAAATATCAGGTGCTTCAGTTGATGAAAAAAATATGTGTAGGCGGTATAAAAAGAAAGAGAGAAAAAAAAAACATTTTAAACCGTTAAAGAAAGATGTTACTTTCTTTCTTAAAGCCACAGCCCTCCCTTTGGAACTGCATTGACTGGGAACTGCAGAAAACATCATCGATACTCATATTTGTTTTCTACACATGGTTGACAATAGTGCTGACTATATTGACGATAATCGCTGACATCACAATCTTGTTAGAAAGTGAAAACTGCAGATTAATTGGGTGTTTCTGAGACACCAGACGATATATTTTGACTGGTAGCAGTTGAGCTTGTCAACTCTCCGAGCCCCTTTGGCAGGTAAATAACCCTAAATTGGAGCTTGTTTTCTCTCCTTAAAGATTATTCCAGCTGGTAAAATCGTAAAAGTGGAATTGAGCGACCGCCGAGGCCGGCGCACAAAGTGTCTGAATGTTTTTCTCCCGATGTCCACCTCGTATTGATGACCGGCCTCATCTCGCCCCAACAGTCATGTCATTATGAAACATTTTGTGGTTGTTGTTGGTTTTTTTTTCTCTTGTTCTCTTTCTAACCTCTCTGCTCATCAGCCTCTTACTAATCCGTTGGTACAGATGACTCAGTACACACTCAGTTTTCTGTGTGTGTGTGTGTCTGTTTGTTTGCATGTCTTCATTTTGTATGCATCTCTCTCCTGTGTGTGTTGATAGGAAGAGGTGGAGGCAGAGAACAGAAGGAACACGCGGACCAGACTGACGCCAAAGCTGACCCCACACCAAGAGGAGGTGACAACCAGACAACACACAAACAGACGTGTAGACGCATGCATAACCGTGAAAATGTGCTCTGATACATCATAATACACATGTATTGACATAAATAATTCATAGTCAACGCCTCATTGTAGCAAAACATACATTAGGAGAATACTAATTCATCATACAGTAGGTCACTGCAAACCTGAAGTCATCATATTCTTACATAAGGACGTCACATTTGTTTTGCATGAGGTCTTCTGTTTCCGTAGCTTTAACTGTCATTGTGATTCATACTATAATATTTCATTTGCTTAATTGCTTAGATATAGGTACAGTAGTTCAAAGGTGAAATGAGGTATTTTTCCAAATACTAAGTGATGTGTACAAGGGACAGTTTGTCATTCATCTTAGTTTGCATGTCACCATGTGTGTTTCAGATCATTTGCTTAAACTACACTACCCCACCGGTCATTTTTCAGTATGCTTGTACTGTAAGCCACATGCAGCTTTTTTACACTATACATGCTAGTAGTCTGACCACGGTTCACTGTCGTCTGTGATCAGATCTCTTCCCCAGCGGGTCGCCACGACTCCCAGAGCAGCATCCGCAGCAGAAAGGAAGGAACTCTGCAGAAGATCGGAGGCTTCCTGCAGAGCTCCCCCACGCTGCTCGGCACTAAAGGTCAGTGTGTCAACGTGTGACTCTTTACCGTGGGAGATATTTAACCTTTATCTGGTCCTCTGTAGAAGAGAATTATGAGGGTGAAGAGTGTTGAAGAGTAGAGGTTGCAGATATATATAATGTTTCAAAGGAGTTTAAATATGATGAAGCAACAAAATGACAATCATACACCAGTGGAAGGTTGAAACGATTTTTAATCAGCTGGTGACGCAAACTTATATCTATATCTACAGTAAATGCACATATTATTCAATTAATTAAAATTTAGCAAAAATAAAAGTAAGAAGATCAAAGACCAAAAAAAATCATTAGAATTAGATCAAACTAAGCAGAATCTGTTTATAAACTATGGAAATATAGGAAATTACTGTCTTTTTTAAAAAAAATTAACTTTATTTTTCTGAACTGTTTTTAAAGATTTACATCTTCAGTGGCTTGAGTGCCACTGACAGAGACAGATTAAAATTGCTTCCACAAGCGCCGGCTGCAGGCCAAAAAGCTGACTACTCATTTAAGTCCAGCCAGCAACTTTTTGTATTCATTTTTCAGTCTAATAAAACAGTCTTGATTAACAAGTTGATTTGCTATGCGTGTACATTCTACGACCACTAGCCACACTAGCACATGCCTTTCTGTCTGTGTCAGTCCCACCCCCACATGCACACTCAGCTGAGAGGTTGTGTCCCGCAGAGAAGAGAGCAGAGTCCACTTCAGTGTTTGACAATTATGGTTTGCACCAGAAAAGTTATTTCGTCAACTTCGGGGCTAACCGCCTTCACTTTAATCAGAAAGGTGGCAAGAAAGACACGAGAACTTGGCTTGGGTCTTGAGGAGTTGTAGCATTTATTCACCGACAGCCTAAACTTTACACACACTGCACTGCTACATTCACAGCTATAACGTTACTGCTGACTTCGCAGGCTACTCGCCGTCACACGGGCGGGCGCTCGCTAACGTTAAGCACACAACCTACGCACTGAATTATTTCTCAAAGGAGTTTGCCTCTTGTATAACACATTTTAGTTTAAAAAAACATCTTAAAGCTAGATCACTCTCCGATGCCTGGCTTGCAATACACTCGCGGAAAGCCTGCTCATTAGACGGACTACTTCGGAAAACACCTGCTGCATTTTCCATATACGCCACACAGACGTTTACACGCTTCTGAATGAATTATCTTTATTCACATTGAGAGCCATCTTTAATACGCGTTGTAGACACACTAAAACAGGCAATGTTGTCAAAGTAACAGACCTTTGTCATATGAGGAAAATGTAGGCTGTGCCTCAGCCTCATACTTTAATCATTTTACACTTTAAAAATGTCCTAGAACGCTTTGATCTTTTTTGCCATCGACCAATTATGCAAACTTATGTCAGATGCCCCAAATCATGTTTTAACGTTTTTGGTGATATTTAAAATGAGCTTCAATATTCAAATTGTGATCAAAAAGAACACAAAGGTTATTGGCTCGGGGCTTTTCCTAACCACATCTACACACAAACACACACACTTTCATAAACACATGAAAGCTTGCTCCCCAACGCATTGTGATGCATTATATTCATTCACCTTCAGTCGTTCACTGATAGCGTCCAGGAGGCAATCACTTGGCCCAGATGGGTTTTTAGAATTTTTTTTAAATTTCACACTTGGAAAAACCTGTGTGCAGAAAAACACAACGTAGGACACACAAGGACAAACCTCCAAGTTCCTGCCGGAGTCATTTAGGGAAAGATAACGCAGGTTTGACAAAGTAACCGGGCAAGGGCAGCCGAGTTTGGGACACTAATGATGGCTCAGAGGAGAAAGTTAAGACGGGGAACATATTGGAATCAACCGGAGTCATCTCTGACTTTTATCCCCGGGGACCGGCAGTTTCACTCGGTCAATTAATTGACGCCCTGGGGTTCCGACGCAAGGGTGCTGTTGTGTGCCGCCATCTGATCCTCCCTCTATCTATCTCTCTCTCTCTCTCTCTCTCTCTCTCTCTCTCTCTCTCTTTCTGCTGCTTGCTGTTCCTTCCTCCTGTCCCTGATCATTTTTTATCTTCGTTATTTCACTTGCACCAACTCCTCTCTATTTTTTAAAAAAAAAATCTTTTCCCTTACCCTCCATCGCTCATCCTTTCTCTCCTTCCACTGTTCTCTCTCCGTCCATCCCTTTTATCACTGATCTTTCCCCACCTCTTTCCCATCTCTTTCTCATCCTCCCATCCTTTCTTTCCTCTACCCTGCAGTAGTCTCCTCTGATTGTTCTCTCTTTTTTCTCCACCTGAAGTAAATTAAAGGATAAAACTGACATCATTTTATATTTTTAGAATTAACAATTCCCTTAATAACAATGACTGCATCATGCTGACAAGTACTGTCTGTGAGTCAGAGTCTGACAGACTTTACAGTCATTATACTAATGCTATAAAACCTGATGTTAAAATGATTTATTCATAGTAAAAATGGATACCCACATTTAATTGCATGAAATGGTTCCCCAACATAAAATTAAGCAATCAATTAAAAATATCAATTTGAATCTGTCTATAAAGTATCTATTCAGCATGTTCTTCATGTCTAAAATGGTCTTCATCTCTCCAGCCAAGAAGATGATGAGTCTGGTGAGCGGTCGGGGTAATGCGGACTCAGCAGCCTCCTCTTCCTCCTCCTCCTCTTCCCTCAGTCTGAGAGCCAAAATGAACAAAAGGAAACTCTACAGGCCTGAAATCTCCTCCCCCATGGACATGCCCTCACACCCAGTAAGTGTCGCTATACATAAGCTCATTATGCCACATGCTGTCGTCACAGTACACACACACGTTAACCCCACAGTACAGCTGAGAACTGAACGCAATCATTGTTTGGTGCAGGCAGCATGTCAGCAGAATATGGAAGACTGTCAACATTGGTCAGACTCATTTTCTGATCAGTTAGTTATTGACTTAAATCAAAATGTTGTAATTAGACTATTTTATACAGAAAAGTTCTTATGTGGCTTCTTGTGTTTAGACGACATTTGAGATGTTTCACTAATTTTGCTATATTGGGGTTAATGTTATAAAAAAGTAATAGTATGGTATTCCATAAAAATGTTGGAAACGTCATTGTATAGTACATCATAAAAGAGTCATAGTGAGTCATAGAAAAATGCCATAAAAAAAGAATAGTATAGTCTGTCATTGAAATGTTATACAACATGTATAGTCATATCATAGTATGTCATAAAAGATGCCATGAAAGTCAAAGTATAGTATAGTCAAAAAATAGTGTATTATACTATCTCATAAAAAACTGGAAAAAAAAAAATGTCATTAGTATAGTAAGTTATACAAAATGCCAAAGTATGTTTAAAAAAGTCAGAATAGTATTTCGAAAGAGTCACAAAAAAGCCATAGTATGTGGGGAAAAAAAACAAAGTATAGTATATAAAAGAAAGTCATGCTATGTATAGTATGTCAGGAAAGACATCGTTAAAAAGTCACAGCATAGTATGTTGAAAAAAGTCATACAAAAATCACAGTATAGTATGTATAAAAAAAGTAATAAAAAAATCATAGTATATCTATAAAAGTCATTGGTATAGTATCTCAAAAAAAGTAATTAAAAAGTCAAAGTGTGTTGAAAAATGTCATAAAAAAAACTCAATGTATGGTATGTCAACAAAATTCAAACAGTCATAGTTCAGTATGTCCAAAAAAGTCATAGTATAGTATGTCAAAAAAGTCATAGTACACTATGTTAGAAAAAAAATCAGAAAAAGTCATAGTGTATAGTATGTCCAAAAAAGTTATCAAAAAGTAATATTATAGTTTGTCGAAAAACATCATAAAATATTCATTTGTATAGTATGCCTATAACACTCATTAAAAAGTCTTAGTACTATAAAGTGTCGAAAAAGTGATTAAAAAAGCCACAGTACAGTGTGTCGATAAATTTGCATAATAAACAGTTGTATCTCGGAGAAAATCATTAAAAAAGTCTTTGTATAGTAAAGTCAAAAAACGACAAAGTATTTCATACAGAATGCCGTATAAAAGGTTTAATCACTTCATGGTTTTGGCTGATTCACTAAACTATACTACGTGTCTGTGCCTCCTCTAATTGCAAGCCTGCAGTTATAAAAACATTTTTAACAAGTTGTTCTTTTCTTGTTGTAGATAATCAGCAGAGAGCCAGAGGAGAAAGAGAGTGACCATCTGATCATTAAGAGGCGCCTTCGCTCCAGGATGGCTAAATAATGAACCTACACCGTCTTTTTATTTCTCAACACTAACATTTAGCTGCTTATAAGCCTTTATCTATGTTACAATGGCTGGAATGTCCCCAAACATACCTTCTAACTTATCTTATTTAATCTAAAAATCTATTTGAATAGTTTAATGCTGAGAAAAGTCACCGATATACAGCTGGTTCGGTGGCAATTAAAGGAGTAGTCCAACATTTGATAAAGTACACTTTTTTTGCTTATCTGCTGAGAGTTTGACGAGAAGATGAATACCACTCATATCTGCAAGCACATTGTTGAACTATTCCTTCACAGTACTGATAAAGAATTTCATCTTTTGACTGGTAGAAAGAATAAAGTTGTTTTTTTTCTTGAAGTTTTCTATGTTGTCCACATTTACCATCCGATGACTCCAGAGTCTACACTACATATACTCTATTCTCTATAGTAAGCACTCTGAATTTGTATATCCTTTAGACAAAAAGGTATTACTACTTATTATTACAACTTTTTTCTTTACTTTGATGTGCAATTCTTATTGAAATGTCTTAGCTGTGCTGGAGTGTGGTTGGTATTTTTTGTATTATTTGTTTACTTTATGTGAGTAAGCTACAACACTTAAAATTTTGTATAATTTTTTCATACCTCTGTTATTGCTGATTGCAAACAGCAGAAGCATCTTTTTTAAGTCTTATTGTGAACCACCAACTTATTGATTTATCTTCTGAAAGTGATCAAGCTGCTAATAGAGCGATGAAAATATCTCACATTGTTCTAAGCATCTTTCTTTTTCATTTTAACGGTTCAGATAAGAAGTTATATATTCAAATACCTAATGTGTCTGTAGTTTACTTTGTATTCAGCTGTAAGATATCCACACACTAACTCCTACTGCACTTTATCTTCTTCCTCGAACAAACTTTTGATTGTACACTAAATCTAGATAATGCATGATGACGTCATCAATGGTTCTACTGTGTACTCGCTACTCAAACACCTCCATGCTGCCTTCTTGTAAAGTTCACGATTCTTTCTCTGATTTGCTAAAAGAAATTACTTTAGGACCAGTGGATGTTAAGGTCTTTAGATCACTATATTCCGTTCTAGATGAAGGACTGCTGAGTATTTTTCTTTTGTACAGTAACATTTTGTTAAAGCTGTCTGAGTTTATAAAAAAGTTAGTTTCATTCCTGAAATTGTGCACTTTTCTGTATTTTCACTAATTTTTGATAAAAAAAAAAAGCTACCTTCATACCTTTGTTCTATAGGTCTTATCAGACATTTACCAATTAAAGTACAACACTACTTGTCAAATATGGAGATCTGATGTTTTTCATGTTTTTCATGTTTTTTTTAAGGGCTGGTCAAAGAAAAGTTTCATTTTAAAGCCATCACTTTGGGCTCTGAGAAATTTTGTTATGATTAATTACTAATATGACTTTAATAGCCTATGTATTAGAATAATTGATAATGAAAAGATGTACTAGTAGTTCCATATGCTATGTATGTGCATTATCATTTACCTTATAAATTTCCTTCTAAACACACTTGTCTTTGGTTGATATACGGTACTGTTCAAGACCTGCAACCCTATGTTGAACTTATTTTGCTACTCTAAAGTAGGCCGGCCTTTGTAGGACGCCGTCACTCTGAAAGCCTGTTAACACTAATCACTCACATAGTGTACCAAAAATTAGGCAATATATCAATCACCCGCGCAATCAGAGTACATAACTCTGCTTCCTTAGGGCTCAAGAAGCAGTTTTTATATTTGCATTAAAGACACTTGATGTGTAAAAGTGAGAAAAACAAGCTTCAAAGCTGACAGCAAGACCCCCAAGTGGCTTGGGTGGACACAAAAAAAGAAAATGTATTTTAGTAAAGATTAAATTGTTCAAGGAGAGCTACTTTTTTATTTTTTTTATTATTATTCTATTATTATTATTATTATTTTATTATTTTATTTAACCTTTATTTAACCAGGTAGTTCTCATTGAGATTAAGAATCTCTTTTGCAAGAGAGACCTGGCCAAGACAGCAGCATTTAAACATGCATTAAAGTTTCAGACGCCAGAACATAAAACAAAATCAAAATAAATAGCATAATATCATACAAGACACACTAAAATGAAGTGTTTGAAGCCAACGTTAAAGTGAAAATATTCAGAAACACAGACAGCTCCCGATTGACTCTGCTTCTAGGTCTTTCATTAATGTTTTAAATTCATCAAATGTAATCAGATTTCCCAGTTTCAACCACTAAACCAGGGGTCTCTTAGCAACCTGCGGCTCCGGAGCCACATGTGGCTCTTTAGCCCCTCTCCAGTGGCTCCCAGTGGATTTTATAAAATATTAATGGAAATAAATAACGGTTATTTTTTTTACATTTTCATGTCTCATTCTTGTAGGTCTACGGTGATTCTTACATTCTCCAATTGTAAAAATCTGTAGCCTATACACCGTACATAAATTTTTTTTTTTAATCATTTCAGTCGACCAAAATGTGCGTCTGGTGCCTTATCCTCTAATTTTGCCGAACCTCAATAGCTCAATAGGCTAGCTATGGATTCTAAATCCCAAATAAGAAATGTCTCAGAGGAAAATAAATACTTTAATAGTGCATGGACTTACTAAATTTGTTGATTCGACAACAAAAAAAAGTAATCGAAAGACATTTCCTGAACAAACACGCTGGATTTGCTGAAAAATCAGCAGCAGCTTCCAGCCAAATGTCCTGAGATGTTTCTTCAATGTCCTGCCATTCATTTGCACTTGGGCCCTCACTGCATTAGACTTAATAGGCTGTGATACCTTCATCACAATGCTCAAATGTTTTGTGAGTTTTCACATAGAGTTTCACATTTAAATGTGTTTTTTCCTCCAGTGTGAGGAGAGCTATCAGGGGACGGGGGCTAGCTGTGAAATGAGTGTGGAAACAATAGGAGGTGTTGGTCATACACGCACAGTGTCTTTTTCACCTCTGCTGTTGCTGATGTCAGAGATGTTCAGGCCATTTGTCCAAACACCGACAGTGTTACTAACTCACGCTGTTCCACCCAGCAGTGACGTGGTGGGGGGACAGATTATCTGTGGGCGTATGTGTGTTATGAAAGGCTCCGCCAAACGCAAGCTTTTATTCTGTAGAGCGGAGCGTTTTCCAAAATGAAAGCGAGAGGTTCAACCATCAGGCTTTGATGGTCACGTGAGGTTCCAAATCTTCTTTCCTTACCTTTTTTTATTTGTTGTTCGAGTCCTCTGCACCGTCAGTATCTTCAGTTCAGCCCCGTCACTTTTTTTTCTTTGCCTATAAATCACAATAATGAAGATGTTCAGGTTTGTTTCCCTCCAACAGCAAACATGGAGGAAATAATATAATAGTAAACTAAGATCTTTTTTCCTCTTTCATGGAAACAGTTTGCTGTTTCCTGTGACAAAACAGCAGCAGACAGCATTTCTTTCAAACAAAAATATTAAATAAATAATAAAATTCTTCCCACGAATGAAGCTGATGTGCCAAAAGGTTAAGCATTATTTGTGAAACCTATACTAAAGTAGAACTTCACAAGATGCTCAACGTTCCTCATTTTCACACAGGTGGCACGCTGCTCTATTTCCCCTCTGAAATAACACGTAAAATTACTACTATATATTATTATGACTTTATTCTCATAATACTATGACTTTTTTCTCTTAAACTTATGACTTTATTCTCATAATACTACGACCTTTTTCTTGTAAATGTATGACTTTATTTTCATAATGTTACGATTTCTTTCTCGTAAACTTCTGACCCTATTCTCATAATATTACGACCTTTTTCTCGTAAATTTATGACTTTATTCTCATAATAGTATTACTTTATTCTTGAAATCTCTGATTTATTTTTTTTCCCTCAATTCAATCCCTCATCAATGAGCCTACATGAACACACAAACAGCTTTGGAGCACTTCAGAGATGTCTGTGTCTGTATTTGTCTTTTTTATACTTTGTTTTTAAAACTTTAAAAATGGATGTTGGGCATCAGGATGACTGAAAACAAATTTCACGGAAGAAACTACAACTCAATACACACAGTTCACGTTGCTCCCACTCAGTCATCTGGTTCATGAGGAGAAGTTCGAACTCTCCATGTTGCCCTGTGAGTGGGAAGAGCAAACAAACCCAAACAAAAAGTCAAACGGAGAAAAACAAGACGACCAGCTGGGGGTTCCTGCAGTGGGAGGAACAGACGACCACCATCTCTGTGCCAGTCAGGAGACCACATGGGGGGGGGGGTTCAGACTGCCGAGTCCTGATCAGGATGTTCATGTAACGCTTCCAAAACACTGAGCTGCAACAGAAACACACACTGTGTGATATACAGCCCAGTATCAGAAAACATATACTGAACTGCAGCCTGCATTCATCACTCACATATAACAGATCAACAAACTCTGCAGACATTTTTCAGAAAACTTGAAGAGCATCATGAAACGGACAATGAAATATGAAATTAATTTCAATTTCACCTTGATCCCGTAGGTCACACTTTCTGTTCTCGTCTGGAACCGCATAGACATGAAGGATTTAAGCGTATTAATGTACACCACTTCTTTATCCCACAACTCCACTGCAGGGATGAGGCAGAGGAAGTTTGCGTTTGGATGGCTGCGCTGTAAAAACCTGATATTCTGAGGGAGAGTGAGGATCCGTGAAGTCACCGATAAGCCAGGTACAATTTTAAAAGGTCAAGATTTTTATAATGTCCTAATGTACCAAAGCAAAGCCTGAAGTCGGAGCTGGAACTTCCTTTAAACCCATTCTCTATACATTACAGAACTGCCTCTGCTTTTTTCATAAAGATAGAGAGAAAATAATAAAGCAGGGCAATTTAACATTTTCAAACCAGTTTTATTTATATAGCCCAATATCACAGATCACAAATTTGCCTCAGGAGGCTTTATCACTTGCACAGCGTGACACCCTCTATCCCTAGACCCTCCATTCGGATAAGGAAAAACTCACACAAAAAGTGGGTTGCCACGGTTACAATAATATCACAGGAATGATCGTGGTGTTGCTTCAAAAAAAGCAAAGTGATTATTTTTTGGAAATGGAAAATGAACTGCAGTCTCCCGGGTTAAAGTCTGATGTTTTGTTGATTAGTCCATCCACCCCGACCTCATCGCCATGACGACTTCCTCCTTTACTCCCGTTATAACTACTACAGCCTCTAAAGGGCTTTGTCACATGAGCGTACATACTGTATAATATTGTTTCGGTGTACTTGCTGAAATGATGCTGTTGTTCTTCTTGGGAGGACGGTCTCGAAAGAGAAGACCGAGGCCGGCTCAACCAATCGGTCAGCTCTCCACACGGTAAGAAACAAGCATTAAAAACAAGCCTACAAGCCTTTCAGGAAACCTTTGTAAAGCCTCTTTAGCTCTGTTTAAAGGACTAGTGTGTAACATTTAGGGGGATCTATTTAATATTAATAAATATGTTTTCTTTAGTGTATAATCACCTGAAAATAAGAATCACTGTGTTTTCACAACACGTTCTCACGTCCTCTTTGTCACACCCCATGGCGTCACTTTATTTTCGGCATCAAAACCACTATAGTTGCCCTTGGCGTCACTTTAGGATTAGGCAACAAGACCACTATATTTAGGTTAAGGAAAAAACAACATGATTGGGGTTAAAGCTACTACGTTGATTGAACAGCTGATTGTAACGTGATGTACGGGACACGAACTGCGGTCTCCAAGATGAAATCTTTGTGTTTATTGGACCCGTCCACCTCCCCTCCCACCTGCCCAGTGTGTCTCTATGTCACTACATTCCTGACGCACTTTATCGGAGCGCTTCTTGTTGCCATGGATGGATTTACATTATAGTTAATTGAACGCCCGGTGTGTTTCATACCAGTGCTAAGGGGTGCTGTTTGTGCCCGGTACTGAACGCCTACGGCCGTGACAAAGCCTCGGTATTTAACGCCCGGGGAATGAGAACGGGCTGGTTTTTGTTGCCTTAAAGTGAGCCGTTTATATCTAGGGAGAGCTGGTCCTCTTCACGGAGTCCGCCATGTTTCTACAGTAGCCAAGAATGGACAATCGCCGCCGCTCTCTCTCTGGTGCTTCACCACTCACTTCCCACGTACACACACACTGTCTCTGTTCCTAATGACCTACGCTACTCTTACAACAACTGGCTCTAGAGAGGGCCATTCACATTTTTTGCGAGTTCTCCGACACGCAGGAGAGGCTTCAGTTGGTTGCAATCTGCAACCTCACCACTAGATACCGCCAGATCCTACACACTGCTCCGTTAAATAGAATTATGCAATATATGAAAGAATAAGAAATACAAATGGTTGTCATTTCCTATTTTTGCCGATAAGTTGCCCTGTAAATAGATCCCTATGCAGTTCAGCTTGTTTAGTTAGCATGACCTTTTGAGAATAAGACCCAGGTTGAAATACATGCACATTGCCCATAACTGCAGAAATGATATTTTGTACAACACTTTCATGGATCACATCATTTTCATTATGTTCATCCTGCTGCTGCCAGGATAGAGATGCAGGATGAATATGATCACACACAGAGCGGCTTTGTATTTGGTTGCACTTTCATGTGGCTCTCTGAGGTGTTCAGCGGCCCCAAACCATGACTGGGCAACCGTTTCCTCTCCTATAAAACACGACAGCAGCTGAACCAAAGGTGTGTTAATCAGTGTAGTGTTTGGTTGGAATGAAACCCCGCAAGCTCTTCTCCCTCAGCGGTCGCTCATCTCTGACCGAAGCGGTGCCAAGAAAACACAACCAGGATCACGGCGGCGCTGCCAGATCTCCTCTCTGCGGGAAACAAGCACTCAGGTCTGTTGACTTCTCTTGACGAGGATGCACTCATTCACTTGAGAACAAGGTGCCGGATGACTCATCTGACATACAACACACATAAACACGTTAAACTGGCACATGTGAAAGTCACATTGCACCTGGATTAATTTTCTACTGCGGCAGATTGGTCGATGCTACTCACTTGGGAGTTTCACGCAAGCTTGTTGTTGCTAATCATTAAAATTCAAATTGCATTTGAAAAAAAATAAGTTACTTGGTGTTTGCTAATAACTTCAGCAACCACTCCTAACTTAAATTCTTAATTGCGTTCCGCCTCCAGCTCTCCTCTACAGACCCTTGACATCAGGCGATTAGGTTTTGAGTTGCAGAAACATTTCCACCAAAGCAGCTCTTGAGGCAGAAATAAATTACCTGAGTTAAACCTTATTACCGAATGTCCATTACCAACTAACACATTACCTAACCTAGAAAACGATGTACCAAATTTGTTTATTTTGAATAATAACAAATGGATGAAAACTGGAGATCTAGGTGAAAATCAGATTTAACAAACATTTGAAGTCAAAGCACTCAACTTTAATTTGACTCAACACAATTTCTACTTACATACAAGGTTTTTGGTGCATAATTAACAGCATATATACCAATTTTTCCACTATCTAATACTAGAAACATAAATAAGTAAGTAACTAAAACCGTGTGCTAGTAATAATAATATTTAAAGGTCCCATATTATGCTCATTTTCAGATTCATACTTGTATTTTATGTTTATACTAGAACATGTTTACCTGCTGTAATGTTCAAAAAAACCCTTATGTTTCTCATATAGTCTGCCTGAATATACCTGTATTTACTCACTGTCTGAAACGCTCTGTTTTAGTGCATTTCCATGGAATTGCGTTGCTAGGCAACAGCTTGGGTCCAGGTTTACTTCCTGTCAGCTGATGTCGTTCACATACATTGCAGCAGGAAATAAACTGGGACACATTTAGAATGCTTAAATATTGTAGATTTGTGACATCACAAATGGACAAAAATCCTGACAGCTTGTTTCAAAAGCTCAGTTTCTGAATACGGGCTGTGGGTATTTCTCTGTGGACTGAGCGTTTTGATACTTTCACAGTATTTATACAACACTTAAACCTACTTTGTGATATAAAAGACATGGAAATCTCACTTTTTACAATATAGGACCTTTAAAAAAAATGTTAAAGATGCAGGACACACCGCAAAAACTAGGCCAAACTGTCCAACAGCCGACCGTCGTTGGTGTGTCAGGGCCTTGACCTAAACCTAATTCTAACCTGAACCTTAGAGCCAAGTCTGAACCCTCAAACGGGACTCTGAAGAAGGATGAAACGGCCAAAATGTCCTTTCAGAAAATGTCCTCTCCATGAAAGTCTCAAACTCTAATTGGTCCTCTCAAAGATAGAGGTACAAGCACACTCACACAAACACACACAACAGCAGTAAAGTTTTCTCCCAAGTGATGATAGAGTCATTCCTCACAAGCCCACTGCTGTGTTGTTCACTCACACATGAAATAATAAAAAAACATACTCATTTTATTTGTGAGCGTGTGTGTGTGTGTGTGTGTGTGTGTGTGTGTGTGTGTGTGTGTGTGCTACCACAGCGGGCAGTCTGCTTTGTGTGGGCCCCATAATCTCTTAGCAAGATCACAGTGATGCAAAAAAAGATGCTGCTGTGAGCCTAAAGCTCAGCCATGTGCCTCCCACACACACAAACACACACATTTGCTCCTTGCTGTTAAACATGGACGTCTACAACTCATCACTCAACCCAAATAAAATGAGTGCCTGGGATATCGAATGGCACCAGACCCCAAAGACATGTGATTGATGTGGTTGTCTAATACATGTACCTTCTAGCTGCTAAAGAACTAGCGGTGTCTCTGATTAAGGTTTTGACGCACGCCTGTAGGCTACGTTTCTTATTATAATGAAGATGCAAATACAAAACAACAAATCTTTTTTTGTGAAATCTTATCCTCTTCGGTACCGTTAACGACAACAGGAGATGTGATTTACAGAGTCATGCTGATTCCCCTCCATGCATTCAATTGGCAAATGTCATACAGGGCACCTTATTTAAGCTGCTTCAGCCTGCCTACCCTTGCTGCTTCCTCTACAAGCCGCTCGCAACCCACCACCACCACCCCACCACCACCATTTAATACTGTGCCTGACTTAATCAATGTCATTTCTGTTGTCATTGATGCCGGCTCTGTTCTGCACCCAGGGGGGTCTTTGCTGCTGCTCTCCCTGCCCTTTGGCTTTCCATGTATGCACATGGAAGGGCAAAGAGGTGTGCTCTCCTTGCCTTGTGCTTTCCGCGTATGCACGTGGATCCACGTGTGCGCGTGGGTGGGCTGGGAGGTCCCAGAACAGTCATACCGCCAAATATAGATACTGTATATTACTGCAAATGGAAGTTTTTCTTTGACTGAAGTGGTCCTGACTGAAATATGAAACTGAGCAAAGAAAATATGCTGAAAAAAAACGACTCTTTAACATATAAAAACTGAAAAATTCTGATTGAGACTTAGTGTCAATGTCAAGATAGAGAGAGGGGACACTATAATGACACAGCAGACTTTTTTTTTGTCTCCTCCCCTTCCATCCAGATTGAATTATCACCATTTCTCATCATTAGCTCGTCCTCCTTTTCCTTTAGATCACTGATCATCCCATTAGGCCTCCTGCATCCTCTTCTCGTGGCATCAATCTCATTAGCCAGTCCTTCCCCGCCTCCTCATCCTCGTCCTCCACCGTGTCCTCCTCGTCCTCCTGTTCTCTTTCTCATTCTCAGCTGGACTCTGAGCCTAAACCCCCTGGCGTCCCATTGAGCCTCCTGCCATCCCAAAATAATCCCGGCAACAGGAGAGGGGCGCCCGGAGAGGAGAGGAGAGGCTATGATGTGGCTCCAGCGGGATAATGAGGGAGAGAATGAAAGAGTGAAGTGGCAGTGGGCAAAGAAGTGTGAACAGGAGAATATGTGAGAGAGGAAAAGAGAGCAGATGGATAATTAACACTCCTTTACACCCAAGTCATTATATTTCTTTTTTACTATTTCCTCATTTTCATCAAGTTTATTTTCACAGGGACACTTAATCTTATCAGTATTTCTGTGACTGCTGGTTTCTCTCAGCTGGGCAATTTTTCATCAAGTCTGGCTTCACTGGAGAAGAGACACAAGAGATTTACCTCCTTTGCTCCAATTCATTTTTAGTGTCAGTTTGGTTTAGTACAAAAATGTCCATCCTGTGTAGATTATCAACATAACATTCAAGGAACTTTTGGTACTGAAATGTATTTCTTACATCCTTTTTCAGGGCGACCGAAGTGGAAAGTTACCAGTTTCATGTTTATAATTTTTAAGGGCGTGTTCACACCAACCTCGTTTTGTCCGGTTGAACCGAACCCTGGAGCGTTTATCCTCTTGGTGGGGATCGTATTGGTTGGTGTGAATGCCGGACTCGGACTCTCTGGTCCGCCTGGAAGGGGTTGTTTCGGACCGCTTTCAAGTGAACTCTGTAGCGGTTCATTTCTGGTATGAACACCATTCGAACCATCACAGGAAGCGTACCATCTTATCTCCCATTTCAATGGTTAAAAGAACCTTTTCTTGTTTTGGTGACCAGTGGCTATTAGCACGTTTGCTATCAAAATCTTGAGTGGCAGGGAACAAACCTGGACTCATGAGACTTATGAGAACGTTACTCAATTACTCGAGAAGGTGCATAAGCACACTGAGGTATGCTTGCATTAATAAAATATTTGATATCCGCTGTCTTACGAGACGTTCACATGTGTGGTCCACTAAAGTCTGCTGATATGCGCTCCAGATCAACACCAACATAAACAGAATCTGACGGTGCTCCATGATTTACGATATCCAGCTTGCTATTGTCTGACAAATAATTGAATGATATTTCCACCACGTGAGTTTTGTTTACAATTTCTGGACCATTTCAGTTTTCGCCTTTGTGAAGGCAAACTGGACCGGTTGAAAAATTGAAACAATGTATCATCCTCGCATTGGTTCGGTTCAGGAATCGGACCTTTAGGTGTGAACCGGACCTTAATCTCTCTGTTCTATCTTAAAGGTACAGTGTGTAGGATTTGGCAACATCTCATGGTGTGGTTGCAGATTGCAACCAACTGAGTACCCCTTCGCTCACCCCTCCCTTTCCAAGACTGCGGTAACGTGAGCCGCCAAGTGCAAAACTGTGATAATGCCGTTCGCCTCGCTCAGAGACCATCCTTACCATAACAACACTACTTTAGGAGCAACGGAAGTCAGACGGCGGCTGGCGGTACCGTGGTTTTGCACTCTGCTTACTCTATTAAGTTCCATTTCTGCCAATAGATCCCCTGAAATGTTACACACTGGTCCTTTAACTGCGTTCCTATTCTATGTTTTTATATGAAGGATTTTGTAATTTTGTTTTGTGCTATGTACATTATAAACACAGCACTCATTTTAATAGCTGCGCCACGTAGGTGGTAAATGCATGCATCCAGTGTGAATACTGTTTTTGCCACAAACAGCTACTGTATGGATGCTATGTGGACCAATGAGCATGTGCAAAAACAATAACCCGGTCTATTATGGTGTTTTATTGTCCCTAAAAGTCAGGGAGGACAGATTATCAATAGAAAATGTTGTAGGCTAAAACACTTTATTTGTTTACCACCCTCCACTTTGTTCTGCTTTATTGAAGTTATAAACCTATAGATTTATCATTAAACCAAACTAAAGTGAGGCCTTATATTAAACTTGCACAAGGACGAAAACAGACAGGCAAAACAGTTGACTGTCAACTGCTTTTACATTTTAAATTTAGCTGTAATACGTCCACATGCAGAGCGGCTACAGATGTCAGTTGCCGATTGATTGTACTTGATGAGAAAGCAGACTTTCCAAAGCAGTTTTAGTCTCCACTTTTCCTCTGGATGGAGTCATTAGATCCAGTAATCTTGATGTGTATTTGATTTCGCCTGAGGGAACGAGAGAGACAGAGAAAGATGGAGATAAAAGATGGAGAGACAGAGAGAAAAAGAGAGTGGGATGGTGGGATTTTGGTCTTAATGCCTGCATCGCATTTTAAAACCAGCATTTTAGACATCAATCAGTGTATTCACTCGCAGGGGGCAGAATCAATCTGTACAATTTGTTCTCATCTTGGTCAACTTTGGTGAACTTTAGGAATCTGAGTCTTTGACTCACAGCAAAGAAAGACACTACTGACTTTTTAGGGAATAGACCCGGGAAAAAGCTGCTTCTAAAATAACAGGGTTTGCACAGTTATGAGACAGTCCTGTGTTTGTTGGACCCATCCACCTCACCTACCGCTCACCATAAGCCGTCTTTCTCACTTTTTATTCTACGTCACTAGCTCTGAGCGTAGCATATTCACATGGATGTGTTTACGTTGCAGTCCGTACAGACTATATGGCATGAACCGACACGGCAAAAGCAAGAACGGCGCTGTTATTGCTCGCAAAATGACTTACAATTTGCCGTGCGATTCATACACCATTTGGTAAGACGGGGCTGAGTATTTAATGAGTGAGTGAGTGATTTCAGATACAGTCGATGATTCATCAATGCAAGATGCTTCGCAAAAAATCTTATATATCCCACAAAATCAATTTGTATGTAATCCACGTAATTGTATATGTAATCCACGTAAAAGTATAAATAGCAGCGAACGCCGAGTAGGGAGGTCGGGGTGGATGAGCGGGTCAAAAAACACCCGACTTTCACCCAGGAGACCGGCGTTCATGTCCCATGTGAAACCAGAAGTCAACATTGATTTATTTATCACATACAGTAACTTCCATACTTAAGCTACAACACTTCTGGTGTTACTTTAACCCAAACCATGATCTTTTCCTAAACCTAACTAAGTAGTTTTTGTCATGTAACTTCTGTACTTAAGTTACGCCAATTCCAGTGCAGCGTAACCACTTCCAGTTTGGTGTAACTTAACCACGATCTTTTCCTAATCCTAACAGAGTTGTTTCTGTGAAGAAGTTTATTTTGAAAAGCCTGGAGTGAAAATTGACGCTGGACATTGGTAGGAAAAAGCACGAAAAATGAGGAATAACTTTTCGTAAGATATCATACAAACTGTTGTATAAGAATACGTTGACCACTGACTTACCCCACAGGTTTTGTAAGTATCTTTGACACTTGTTAAAACCAGAAAATCCACAGTCTGGCAACAGGATCAAAACCTGGGTGGAGCTGAGGTAAAAAAAAAAAACTTTTAACAGTATTTTTAACGTTTTCTTTTTTTCCATGTGTACAAACGATGTCACTTGGTCATGTGACTTCCATGTTCAGTGATGCAACCACGTGACCATGATGCCCTGGGTTCAGCTCACATCAAAGTTGTGTATTATCTCAATCCTGTGAGACTAAAATAAGTGTGATCTGTTTTTTTTAATAGCCAAACAATCCTTCCAGCTGTAGACTGTTATTTTCCCACTTTCCAAAGATTCTTAGACTCTGGGAGCTCGGGGCTGTTTTCAGCGTCTTTAGTCCTGCCCTGCGGCCCACACTCATTAACACCCATCACTCTTGTCATCATCTTCAGAAAGCAGCCTACGGCTCAGTTCACATCCCCCAACTACCAAAGCATTATAAAACAACTCAATGGCTCTGTGGTATTGCGTGCCCTGCAGGTTTTTAAGTAGGGACATTACAGACAATATCCTGAAAAAAAATCGCAATAAGTCATCACGAACATTTTGAGCCACAATCAGAGAGACATCACATAATACAGACATAGCATGACTTTATATCCAGTCTGAGGATGTGGGAGAGGCAGTAAGCTATACATACTTCCTTCAATATCTCTTTTTTTTGCCATGATATGTATTCAGGTTGAGTTTCATGCAGTAGCTGGAAGCCGGCAGGTGTGAGTCCATCAGCTCAGCGGAAGCCACCATGAAATGGTTGCACTGCGTTGGATGGAAATGCATGGAATAAATTGTCAGCCTGTGAAGCATGTGGAGCATGTAGGCTGACGAGGTATGGAACAAATTTCTGCTCTCACGCAGTCGTACGGAGAGAAACATGATTATTTTCGGAAAGAGTTGTGGATCAGGAGTTTGGTGTTACTTTCTGTAAGCAGCTACAGCTTCATTCATGCGGGGCAACGTGAAAGCAACTTCAGATTTGTTGGCCTCCAGACATCGAGATTATGACTTTCAGATGTTCACGCAAAAGCTTCCTTAATTCCTTCTGCTGATGTCTGGGATTTCCCATGGCAGCTGAGAGGATGGGAATCACTTCCAGGTATTGCTGATGTTTAATTTGTATGTAAAAATCACCTGATAGACGTCGTGGGACTTTTCAAAAGCAAAGACTTACACGGATCATCTATAATCTCTGAATTATTGCAAATCACTTCTAGGACTATGAATCCTGTGTAAACAGTTTCTATCTACTTCTCTGTAATTCTTTCTGCTGCAAAAAGTCCTGAAAACCCAAACTGTGAATCACAGTATGACATGATGTGACAACAGCAGACTAGTATTTAATGCCCCCGGATACAATATTCATGTCTGGCAGCCATTAAATCAGTCACTCACACTGCATCCATCAATCAGTTCAGAACCATAATTAATGGAGGAAATGATCCAGGTAGACGAACAAACAAAACATTAACGAAATCCTTCCGAAAATCCCAGATCAGGATTACACACCTCAAGCTAATCTCTTTTCTGTGGAGCTGTGCGCTAACTTCCCATCAAATTTAATTAAAATCTGCCAACAAGTTTTAAAGTTATCCTGATATTATAGCAGTCAGATGAGACGAAAAACAAAAGCTCCTGCACTAATCCCAAAGTACATTGCTGAAAAAAACATCCTCTTATACAACTAATTTGCAAGAAATTGTAATACATCTTAGATTCCTTTTTGAATCCACAAAACATTGAGGTTGTAACATACATCTTTGAATGCACTGGACTGCATCAGCTGGACACATCATCAGTGATGTAACCTGGGGACATTGGGTGTTTTGAGACACCCACACCCAGGCGACCAAACCAGTGTCGATCAAGCCCTGGGTTGTATCTCAGAAGCACTTTCACTTAACAGCTCGCTCCGTTTGATCCACAGCCATCTGGAGGATCTTTCTGCTGCTTCAGCAGCGCTCCTTTTCATACTATCATTCCCAGGAGACTGAGCACTTTGCGGAGGGACCTGCCTGTGAATCCAATACATCCCGCTCCCACTGCATAGCCAGCCCGTCCTCATTTCCAGCACATAATACACCGGGCTTTCAAGTAAGTACAATGTAAACCCATCCGCGTCAATATTAAAGTGGTCGGGGAGCGTGGTGACGTAGTTTTAAGAGTGAAAAAACAACACATTCTCACTCCCAGCTACTCAAACACCGCCGTTTCGGTGAGTGCCCCTCGGCATCAGAGACCGACATCCGGGGTCCCCCTCTTCCAGCGTTACTTTTAGACGTGTCAGGGATGGCGTGTCAATATACGTTCATTACATGCATAGTGTCCTTTCAAAATAAACTTCTGTTTTCAAGTTAGGTTTAGGCAACACAACCACTTTGTTGTGTGGTTTTGGAAACAGTCAGGGTTGACGTTAACGTCACTGCCTCACGTGACTCGTGATACTAATGAGATACATACAAACGACTCGTGACAAAAGTCAAACAGACAAAGTCTTCTGGTTGAAAGTCCTGTGTTTGTTTGACCCGTCCTCCTCCCCTCCTGCCCGCCCTGAGTGGACTCTCAAGCTCTTTATACTACGTCACTTGCTTCAACCGTCTAATTCTGCCGCGGGTTGGTTTACATTGGAGTTAGTTGAAAGCCCGGTGCGTCGCATACAGTTGCTAAAGGGTGCCTCTGTGTGTCGGTCTTCGATACCGTAGGGCACTGGTATTTGATGAGTTTAACGGGTGGATGGGTCCAACAAACACAGGGCTTTCTTCCAGAAGACCGCTGTTCGTGTCCCATGTGAAATCAACAACGTGTTGTTTGTCTTTGTGTTCGCCATGTTAAGTTTCACTTTACAAATGTTGTAATTTTAAGCCAAACCATGATGTTTTTCCTAAACCTAACTAAGTGGTTTTGTTGCCTAAACATAAGCAAGTGTTTTTGTTTGAATTCATAACGTTAACCACGTGTTTACTGTGATTGTAGTGTTAGAAAGTGGTGCGAAGGGGTCCTGATAAAGCATCAGTATGTGACAAGTTGGGATAAGAACGAGTTGGGATAGTGCCAGGCGCTCCACCCCTGGCAGCGACACTCCAACACCACGTCTTCATACTTAGCCCTCTTCAACTAATTGCCTTCTTCCCTCCGGTCTTCCCAGAGAACAGTGAGCTCCAGCATGTCCACTTGCTCTTTTGACTCTGACCACAGCGTCATGTCTGAGGGTGGTCTCTGTGGACATTTAAACTGTTTCCTTCGGCCGTTTTTCATTTGCCAATCTCCAGCTGTAAGGAGGATTGTATTGTAGAGTAGGCGTCTCTAACGTCTCTAATGTGCAGTAATGTGAGGAAACCCCAGAGAAATTTCGCCTTTCTGCACAGTCCTTTAGAAGTGCAAGCAAAGTTAGTGAAATTAACATCACATGACCTCTTTAAAGACCGCTAAAAATATAGCTCACACACACATTTGGGCTTAATACAAAAAAGCAATAATGTCTCTCCGGAGACTTTCCGTGTCTTTCTGTTAATGACGTACCAAAGTGGTTAGTGGTTAAAGTCTCATTTCATGCCCCACAGCCAAGCTATAAAGCCCAAACCCTCTCCATTTTGGGAGGGTTAATGGAGAAATTTAAAGCAGACTAAATCAAATTTGACTCAGCGTTAATGACTGTTGTCTTATATTCTGTTCTGCAGAGCAGTGCTGGTGTCTAAAGTGTGGGTCCTAATGGCTTGGCAAGACAGCAGTGTTAATTACCAATCTGTTCTCTCCTTGCTCCTCTCTTTGCTTTTTATTTTTCCTCTCACAGGGAATCACACTGTCACTTCTTTGAAGGGTCAATATTAAGAGGAATTTAAATTTCACGCATCATGGGAGATATTTGTTCAACGGTATCGGTGAAGGACGTTAGGTCAAAATATGAGTCAGATGTTTAAAAGTCCATAATATTTGCATGGAATAACTTTTAATGGAGCTATCGGAGCTTCGACTTGTTTGCATGCTTTCTGTAAACAGCAGTTTAAATTCAGTCAGACGGAGCAGCGGTGACTGAAGCGACGTGCCCTATGGACAGCCTCCAGCACACACGCTGGCATCTGATCATTTCGTCTGTTTTCAAATTACGTTGTGACTCTCATAACATAAGCGTGTTTTTATCCCCGGAGCTCATGTGGAAACAAAGTCATGAAAAGTAATTTAAGCAAATTAGAAAATGACTTCATCACACGACGACTGTTTGCATCACTTCTCGTTTGACAGCCACTACTCGTGTCATCTCTCCCTCGCTGCCAGAATTAACCTGATGGGTGAGCATTAAAGAGCGGCAATGAATACGACAGCTGCATGACAACCACAAACATCACAGATAAGTGGAGTTTTGACAGACTGGGATGAAAAAATGTCTCAGGCAATTCTCATCCCAACTCGCCACATACCGCCGCTTTGTCATGTCCCTTGGCATCATGTCAGGTTC
>CAKAOH010021539.1:0-27694 GCA_916701665.1 Sebastiscus tertius | reverse complement strand
CTGGTGTGATGAGGTTGGTGTTTACCGGTGTGATGAGGTTGGTGTTTAACGGTGTGATGAGGTTGGTGTTTAACGATGTGATGAGGTTGGTGTTTAACGGTGTGATGAGGTTGGTGTTTAACGGTGGCGTCTCTGGTGTGATGAGGTTGGTGTTTACCGGTGGCGTCTCTGTGTGATGAGGTTGGTGTTTAACGGTGGCGTCTCTGGTGTGATGAGGTTGGTGTTTACCGGTGTGATGAGGTTGGTGTTTAACGGTGGCGTCTCTGGTGTGATGAGGTTGGTGTTTACCGGTGTGATGAGGTTGGTGTTTAACGGTGTGATGAGGTTGGTGTTTAACGGTGTGATGAGGTTGGTGTTTACCGGTGGCGTCTCTGTGTGTTGATCCAACCTTACAGTGTGAAGCGATGTGGTTCCTTTGAGAATTTTAATTTTAATTTTAGTTTTAATGTCACAGATTTACCACATTGCTCTTGCATAATATCCAAGTTTTTTTTTCTTATCAGTTCTGACTTTTCCTCTGAATATTGCCCCCCTCTCTTGATATTATAAATCAGCCTGATATTCACATATTCGGTGTCTTCCTAAAGGACTTGACCAGATAACATGCTGGCTGACACCAACACCCTCGACCTCGAGTCTAGACCTCCCTGTACCGGAAAATAACTTTAAATACTTCAACCAATTTTAACCCTAAAAACTAAATTATCTCAAACCACAAAGGATTTTATTTTCACTATTCTAGAATTAAAAAATATTAAATGTGGACATCTCAGTCGCCAGTCTCATTGTAAGTTTTTATTTCAAAGTACTTGATTGATAGAAAGGAGCTCCAAAACATTTTGAATGAATAGATCACATACAAAGATGAACTCAGTCAGTTCTTTATGTTATTAGTAAAGAGATGCACCATCTCAGTGTTTCCTCTCAAAGTCGTACTGTCGTTGTTGGACGTTACAGCGACTGTGATGAATGCAAATGTAGATCCCACTGTTCAGTTTGCATATGGCGTTGTCTTCTTTATACTAAATTAGATTTAAAAAATTGCAATATATCGTCTTGCCTATAATATATGGTGATATATTGAATCTTAACCCCGGTGTCATGATACGTCTTCTTGCCAATACACACCCCTAAAACACACGCTGTTTTTGAGTTGGTCAAATGTCATTTTAAATGCCGTGAGCACCACAAACAAACTTCCACTCTCTGTATTGTATGTTGCTCTGTCTCCACCTAAAGCAACAACTACCTGAATAATGAGGTAATAAAGAAGCTGAGCAGGAAACTGATCCTTTAATGTGAAACATCCAAACTGTTCATCATCAGCCTGGATGAGTTGGAAGCATTTATTTGCTGCACGCTCTCAGTGATGAATTAGTATTCAGTGATGAGTCACGATGTGTTTACAGACGAGTCAAACTGTGATTCAGTCTTCTTTACGTGACGATGACCCGCCCAGCCGGGAGGACCGTTAATCAGCGGCTGTGTCAGCGAGGGCGATAACAGCAGCGTCCGGCCCGTCCAGCTAAACAGACGTAGCTCCGTGGATTTACCATCAACACATCCGACGTGTTTTATCCTCCTCTCTCCTCCTCTCTCCTCCTCTCTCCTCCTCTGCAGCCGCTCCTCTCATTTACACGTTTGACATTGAGGCTGTTTTCCAGACCGTCTTCAACAGGAGAGCAACGCTAGAGTCTATAATTAATAACGAGGAGCACGGAGGTCAAAGCAACAAACATCGAGAAGATAAATGTTGTAAATGTTTCTGTGTAACGACGCTCTCCTTCCTCCCATCAGAGCCCCACTTCATCTCGGCCTACGACATCGGCCTCTTCACCTTCTTCTTCCTGAGGGAGAACGCCGTGGAGCACGACTGCGGCAAGACGGTTTATTCCCGCGTGGCGCGAGTCTGCAAGAACGACATCGGCGGGCGTTTCCTGCTGGAGGACACGTGGACCACGTTCATGAAGGCCAGGCTCAACTGCTCGCGCTCCGGGGAGATCCCCTTCTACTACAACGAGCTGCAGAGCACCTTCTACCTGCCCGAGCAAGACCTCATCTACGGCATCTTCACCACCAACGTGTGAGTTACTCAACTACACCGGTTTACACAACTACACCGCTTTACACAACTACACCGCTTTACACATGCATGCATGAAAGAGAAGCACAGTGACCGTCTTGATGGTACTGACCGGTGGATATTCCTGCGTGCAACGACAGCAAACACAATGCTGTTGCATGTTGTTTCCATGTTCTTAACCAGGTTGTTGTTGGACGTTTGGTTGAACCATCGGGGCTCTTCTGATTAAGTTAAAGTCAGCTCACCGTCAAATCAGCAGCGTGGATGTTTCTGTTTTTAGAATCATCAATTTAAAACTACAGCTTAAAAATGTCACGAGGAGGAGGAAGTTATTCTGTTATGGATGAATTTATGACTTTATCTAGTCAATCTAGACAATTACTAAACTATTATTAAAATGTATTAAATATTTGAAATCTAATTCTTACGACGGCGTATTAGATTCAAGATTCAAGATTCAAGATTCCAGATGTTTCTTGTCACGCCGGTTGTACAGGTACAAACGTGTGAAATACTTTTTGCTGGGAAGCTCCATAAAATAATAAATTATATTACATTTACATTACAATTATAAAAGGAAGTACTTTATACAAGGGCATATTAAGAACATATACAGGCATATTAATTATTCATTTTATTAATTATTAATTAATTAATTATTTATTTATTAATTAATTATATTATATTAGGGTCGGGTCGTAGAGAAAAAAAAAGAAAAATATGGAGAAATATATGGAAAAAAATCAGAAATTCTCTGAGATTAAAATCACAGATTGGCCGTCTGAATGTCGTTGCTCCTAAAGTGGCGTTCTTCTGGTAAGGGTGGCCTCTGAATGAGGCGAAGGTCCTCAAAGATACATAAACACGCTTTCTTTCATGTTCTTTTATGAACATAATTAAATACTAATATAATAAACATATTTAGCACTCTGCGGCTCACGTCTCCCCGGTGTTTAACGGTGTCGTCTGTGGTGTGACGAGGTTGATCCAACCCTGCAGAGTGAAGCCATGTGATTCCTTAACAAAACATTTCAATTTGTGACTTTAATCTCAGAGAATATCCAAGTTTTTTCTCACATTTTTTTTAGTTTTTTCTCATAAATTTATCTCTTTAATCTCGAAAAATATCAGCGTTTTTTTCTTGTCAATTCTGAGTTTCCCCTCAGAATATCACCCCTCTCCCGGCTCCACATTTAAATTTTTTTTTGTCGTAAATTGTTGATATTATAAATCAGCTTGATATTAACAATTTCAGATATTCTGGCTTGTGAAAAAATGATTTTGAATACTACAAAAAAAGATTTATTCTACCCTAAAAACTAAACAGGATTATCTCAAACCGTAAACAATTTTTAAATTTTAAGTTTATTTTTGCAATTATATAAATATTATTTTTTTAATAAATTATTTCTTAAATAATTATTAAATATACCACTTTACTGTCAGATAATATCAGAGTTTATTCTCTGAATATTCCCCCTCTCCTCCGGCTCTAGGCAGAGTTATCTCTCATTTTTTTCCACTTTTCTAGAATAAAAAATATTTAATATTTATTTGCAAACTAAATGTTGTTGCATGTTGATTCCATGTTTTGAAGTGCGTTGTTGTTGGACGTTTAGTTGCATCTTGTGCTCGCTGCTCCAGCTGCTGAATGCTGCTCTGCTGTCTGATTTGGCGATGGAGGTCTGCGTGGCCGATCGAGCTTCTTGTTGAGCCATTCTGTTTATTGATCGGTATTGATGGAAAACGAGCCAAATATCGTCTTTGTTATCGGCTGTTGGCGATCGCTCTGACCGTCGTCGATCCTCGAGATCATCGTCTATCAGCTGAACTCTAGTCTGACTCTGTACAGACACAGTAGAAGTATAATCTTTCTCCGTGTATTAATCCTGAACGTTCTGCTCAGTGATGAATTGAAAAGATGAACAACTCCACAGAAACAAGCTGCAGCTGTTCTAAAGAGCCCTTTCACTGTTACTGTGGGAACACTGACACATGAAAACACTCCAGCTTCTCATTCAGCCCTCACATTTCATCACTTCATGCAGTTTGGTGCTCCGACATGTTCCCCCGTTTAGAGCCTCCTGCTGCTGCTAATGATCGGCGTGGAGCCGGATGTTCAGACGGACTCGCTCTCCCTCCTCTCTGCTGTGTGATCGGTCCAGGTGGAGGCGTCACACACTTCATTACAGACAGGAAACACTACAGCTCTTCTGATGTTCAGTAAAACTCTAATTACAGCACGTGTTGTGCCTGATTAGAGGATGGCAGCTCGGATGTCAACAACAGTATTACTATTAATTATTACTCAGATTGGCACGTACGGGTTCAACACTTAAAGGGACTGTTTGTAACTTTTTAAGCGTATAAATGTACCGGGTCGGGACACATGCGCACTCGCATATGCGCACTCGCGTGTTGCCGGCGTCCCCGCTCCTCTGCCTGCTTACCTTCACTCAGACAGCGCGCGTTCTCGCGTACTCGCTCCACCTCTAGACGTGAACGTGCGCTCACTCCACACTGCAGAAGAGTTAGTTTAGCTCTGAGAATATCTAGTGAATGTTCAGTGGACGTTTGGGCAGGAATAACTGCTGCAGCTCCTCCAGACCAACAGAGGGTTCCCGTGTCTTGTGAAGTGACGGGGCTCCGCAGAGAGAAACATTATCGTCTCGTTACCGACCGGGTGCCGGTGTCTCCCTGCTCTCTCCGGCTGCGGGCGGACAGAGACAAGTTTCTCGCTGCAAAGCCCCGCTACCTCAGCCTGCACTGAGGCAGGAGAAGCAAACACTAGGATCAGCATTGATTCATGGAGAGACCTTGGTCTGGTCAGCTAACATTACTGCCAAGCAGCTGAAATCTAGAGTGATGTTGTGGTTTTAGCACATCTTAGTTTTGTATTTTTTTTAATTTATGACACAATCTCAACACCTTTGTTAATTCTTATTGTTTAATGACTTCCATAAGCATTTAGTTTAGGTTGTGCAGGTTTTAGAGATATGAAGCATTTGAAGATACTCCGAGAAAAGACCAACAACACCGACGTCGGCTCTGGAGGATCATTTCTAGTTCATACCGTTCATTAAGAGTTGGTGGTTAAATGGCGAGCTAGCAGAGACTGAGGTTGTCTCTGACTGAGTGTTTGTGGGTGTGAGCGTCGGAGCAGGTTGTTGGTATTCAGATGTGTTGTGTATTCTGTCTGGGGGGTTGAATCCTGCCTCTCACCTTCTGCTCTCTCACCTGTTAAGCTGCCGTTTATTCACCACCTCATGGCTGCTCTCCATCAGCCTGCAGCCGTCTTTAGCGACAGAGAGAGGAATTTAAAAAGTGACAAAAGAAAAGAGAAGCCAGGAGGATAAAGAAGGAGAGAGAGGGAGAGAGAGAGAGAGAGAGAGAGAGAGAGAGAGAGAGAGAGAGAGAGAGAGAGAGGGAATGAGAGGAGGTAATGAGAAAAATCAGTGAGCTCCCAGCTTTTGTCCGTCGTCCTTTTGTCTCCTCCTTCCTCCTCGCCCTCGTCCTTTTCTGAAGCCGCTCGCTCGCTCGCCGGTCCTCCCTCCGAAAAGCCTCCTCTCCCTCGTCGGGGTTGGATATGTTAATGCAATCACCACAAACACTGTCTCCATCTGTCTGGCCTAAATTGAACAGGCTCACAGCTGCTCCCAGGAGTTAGGGCTGTAAAACAGAGCAGGAGGAGTTGGAACGGAGTACTTATCCTCTCTGTCGGCGGCTCACCATGTGGGACAGGTCTCAGTGCTGTACTGACCTCCTCTCTCTCTCTCTCTGAGAAACCCTACAGTGCTCTACTAACGAGTAGGACGGCATCTTATATACCCTATCCACCCATCTATTGGTACCATCTAGTTTAACAATGAATCAACAGGAAAAACACCAATCTAGAGCATTAATTCAAACGTTAAAGTCGTTCACGAGGCAACAATGCAACCTGTCAAATGTGAAAACATGACGTCACGTTCTCGTTGTTATCGGAGCGACTCAAGGAAAACGGCTCGGGAGGGATCTGATGTCCTTCAGCGGGGAGAGAAGACGAAGCTGTATTAACATTGTAAACAGACAAAATCACGCAGGTTCACTAGAAACTCCTTCAGCTCACTTCAGCGGGGCCTCCTGCAGCGACCAGCCCGTCACGGACCGACCCAGATCAGGTTTCCCGGCGGGCGGTGTAGAGCTCGCCTGGCAGCAGCCGCTCCTCCTCCGGCCAGGAGCAGAGCTTCACCTCGCTGCTCCGCTGGTCCCCGCTGGGAGCCGACACTGACACCACGCTGCTGGAGGGACTGGGAGGCACGGAGAGAACCGGAACCAGGACTGAGGGGGGGGCAGACTGTCAGACCCTGCTGCAGTCAAATCAGAGGTATTCTAAAGGGACTCTGGTGCTCAGAGACACGACCGCTTCTTACCGCAGGGACGCCACAATCATGCTAGTGACGATAGTAAGTAGTAATGACGATAGTAAAAAATAACCTTGAACTTGATTCCTGACTTCATGACATCACTAGAACCTTAGTCTAAAACTAATGTGACCATGTTCTCCAGTATCTCTGTTCTACTGGTTGAAATGGTCTTTACCCCCCGACAGCGATCCGTTACTGATGAGCTCTGAAAGAGGAGCGTTAAAGAGCCGTCATCTGTAGCTGCTGTAATCCTGTAACAACGTCTACCAATCACTGCCTCGCGGTCTGCTTGGAAAGAACCAATCAGATGCCTCCCTGCTCGTCGTACTCTAACCTTGGCGTGCACCAGCCTGAACTCAAAGCGCGTCGCCGCCGCACGTTTCCTGGAGAATGGAAGAGAAGCCCTGCAGTAGCACTGCCGCGGTTACTGGTCACGAGGTAGCGTTGTTGAGTTGAGCTCCTCTCTCCGCTCTGTGGCGGTGAAGTAGTTACGATGTGGCGCTGCTCGTGCACGTGTGTGTGGAGCTCCTGAGTCGACCCTACCTTTAACCTATCACAGAGAACTGCCGATGCAACCTTCCTCCGAGTGTAGAGATACAGGACGCCTGCAGAACGTAAACACACGAACACGAACTCTCACCAGAGTTTCACACAACACGGAGCCTCTCCAGCCAGAACTCATAAACTCCCATCTGTAGTTTGAAAGCGGTAGCAATAATAACTCTGACTCTGTAGAGCTCATCCAGACCCACTGAAGATATTATCCAACTGTTTTCAATAATTAAAGAGCTACTACGAGGAACTTTCATTTTCATTTTGGGTTGATTTTGGCAACGAAAGCGGTAGAGCTTCCTGAGCACCAGAGTCCCTTTAGAAAACCTCTCATTCTACTGCAGCAGGGTCTGACAGTCTACCTCGCTCCGTCCTGGTCGTGGTCCTGGTCCTGGTCGCTGCTGGAGGCCCCGCCGGCGTCTGAGTTGAGACGACAAGCTTTAATAATAAGTCCATAGAAACAGCCAGCCTTCTCTCTGACGGTCTGGTTTACTGATGTAGGTCATAAAGAGGCATCGGGATTCATCTGAGTTCAAAGTTCCTCCCGGTTCTTCTCATAAACTCATTCTAATGTGTAAAATTGGACGAGTGCCGCGTTAATCAGAAGAAACAATCAGCGACAGAAATAATGCTGCAGCTCTCTGTCAGACGAGGAGAGAGAGTTAGGAGAGAGAGAGTTAGGAGAGAGAGAGTTAGGAGAGAGAGAGAGTTAGGAGAGAGAGAGTTAGGAGAGAGAGAGAGTTAGGAGAGAGAGAGTTAGGAGAGAGAGAGTTAGGAAGAGCTTCAGCTGTAGTTTGACTGTGTGGTTCAGCAGCAGCCAGCGGAGCCGTCTGAGTGCTTCTATATACTGGAAGGCTTTTAGCATTCCATCACAAGAAGGACACTTAAGACCTCCGAGCACGGCCCGGTCTGTTAATTAACTCCGGGCCCTTATTGGCACGGTCCTTGTGTCGGGGGGGCTCGGAGAGGCGGCAGACTCTCCTGCTGAGGTGTCTAACCTGCCATTACTAACTAATTATGAGCCTCCTTATCTGTCGCCGGGTGACTTCACTGACCTCCGCCACTTCACCAGCTCTCTGAGAGGGCCTCCTCTCTGAAGCAGGAGGACCGCCGGGCCCATTAATTCATTAGTGGTCAAATTATTTGACACAATTATGATATTATCGTCATATTATTATTATTATTATGACGCCAAACATGCATTTTCAAACTCACTTTGACACACGTATGTGCAACCTGCCGTGCACGGGACGCCTCATATGGAGTTTCTTCAGTGTCTTTGTTATGCACTCAAACGGTATCGGTTTGAGAGCAAAACTATCGACACGGTAATCATGCAAGTCAGATCAATTTGTGAATAAAAACGTATCAATGCAAATTAAAATTAAAATCAGAACGTTGTGCTTGTTGTTGAGCTGACTCTTGTGGGCGGGACCTTTGGATTTGCAAACACAACTTTTGGATTTGTATTAATACGTTTGTAAGCACACATTTATTTTAATATACAGCGTTGATAGTTTGATTGCATAATAAAGTACCTCCTCGTAGGGATCCTAAAATCCCTCCGATCCGTAGAGAGCATGTGACTGAGTGGAGGTGAGATCAGACTCCGTGTGGCTGATAAATGATATGCTGGGCAGCCGGCTGAAGCGAGCCACAATATTCCTGATTTCACACAGCGTCCTCCTCCGTCGCATCAACCTGCTGACTCCAAATCTACCTTGAAATGAAGTTGCGGTCCCTCAGTGGAGGACCGGACCTGATCTGAATACAGCCTGACAACAATCTGCTGCTTGTTATTCTCATTCCTGACACACAGAGATTCTTTACTTGTTCGGTTTCCCTGCACTAAGGGCCGGTTTGCATTTGATTAGGAGTCCCTGTGTAAATGGGTCGAGTCGGGCTCAGACTGAGAACACACCACGGTGATCAAATGTTCCCTCTCACAATGCTTTTCTACTCTCAATCTAGCAGCAGGCTCTCCGTGCTCCAACCTGCTGAACCCGTATTGTTCCGTGTAGGTGTTGCTGACTCAGTCGGCCTCTGAATGTGACTGTTTTGGGCCAAAGCTGTTGCTTTTTCGCCGGCCTATTGTTGTTGTGCAGCATAAAAATATGTCTGGCTAATCCTGGCAGCTCTGGTTCAGTGTTCTGGTCCCTGCAGCCGTGCAGCTCTGCTGAGTGGGCCCTTTCTGCTTTTCTGCTGCGCTGCAGGTATTCACTGAGGTTGAAACATCGGCCTTAATGTAGTTTTAGCCGGTTTCTTTCTGCACATAAAACGAGGTTAGAGGCATTAGCTGACAACCGGAGAGTTTCAGCCGGACTCTCTCTGCACTGATGTGTACGTATCAAGGCTGTCAAAGTTAACCTTATAATAACGTAAAGTCATTTTAACGCCACGAAGTTCTTTAACGCATTAACACAATCGATCTTTAGGAGGTTGAAGCGGCTCAGTTTTAAAGCTACAGTGAAAATCCTGGTATCATAGTAAACTCTAAACCTGATGAATCCATCGGTACCAACCATGTCAGACTAGCTGGTCATGAAGGAGGTTAAATAACGCTCCAAACTTACACTAAATGTTGGCGAGGAAAAACTGTCATGTCCATTTTTAAAGGGGTCCCTTGACCTCTGACCTCCATATCAGTGAATGAAAACTCTGAGATGAACAGAGTGAAAAGTGCATCTTATTAGATAAAACAGATGTTGACAAACTGCATAATTTGCTTTTAAAGAAAGCGATTAAATCGCAATATATCGCAATTAGATCTATTAGATCTGTCAAAGTTAACGTGACAAGATGACGTCTTCGAATGTCTCAAAGATATTCAGTTTACCGTCAAAGAGGAGGAAAGAAACCTGGAAATATTCACATTTAAGAAGCTGCAATCAGAGAACTTAGACCTCAAACTGACTAATCAATTCTGAAAATAGTTGGTGATTAATTTAGTCAGTTAATTTATTGAGCACATTAAAAACAAATGCTGACCAAAGTGCTTTTGGAGAGAGGTTATTATAGATAAATGTAAGAATACAATTGCAAAATAGGGAATAATAAAGACATAATATGACAGATCATGTAGCGTTAAAAGAAAAAAGAGACGATGAACATCAGCGTCTAGAGATCTGGTTTAAGACGTGTCGTAACGAGTCCAGCAGCGTCCTCCAGCCTGCAGCGATGAGCTGATAGACTGATGAATATCAGACTCTGGTGTTGTTTACCACACAGACTCTCTGATGTTCTGGTCTGATCTGATTGAGGCTTCCAGAGGACCAAACAGACCGAGTGAGGAGTTCATTAACTTTCTATAGCACCTCTTTGTCGGAGCTGAACTGAGCTAAACGTCCAAAAGTATCCCGTCATCATCAGCAGCGAGCGGCGACGTGTCGTCAGACCGGCTGACGGCGGCGTGTCGTCAGACCGGCTGACGGCGGCGTGTCGTCAGACCGGCTGACGGCGGTGAAACAAGAATTCAGTTCATTTCTTTGAAGGATACGGCTGGAGGTATTCTATATCTTATGAAAACCAACAATGTGTTGGTCTCTCGGTACTTTCTGTGGCACTAACGTCCGCTGGTTCTCACTGAATACATGAATCTTTAAAGGCACTTTAAAGCCTTCTGCCTGGATTTGATCAAGTTATTGTGTTCAGGACGTTTCTGGGCATCAACCTCTCTAAAACACAGAGCGACCAGGTGCCAGATAGTTTGCAGAAATTGCGTACGCAGCGCCAAAAAAAACTGAAATATAGCAAGGCGAATCAACGAGCTGACAAAGCTCCAGATAGAGAGTCAATCTGGGGTTGGCTTTCACCCGCTGGCGAGCACCGTGACCCTCAACCCTCAACCCAAACAACAAACCCCAGTCAAATGTCCTTTTTAAACAACTGGTCAGAAATGTCCTTTTGAATTTCCTGAACCAGCTTCACTTTTTAAACGTTGCTTAAATAGGGACTTTTCTGGGGACTATTTTCAGCGGCGGATGAATCCACATGTGGTGCTCTAGTGGGTCTTTGTGGCAGCAGGACGGAGTGTTTGTGGGACTGAGTCAGTAAACTACAGTGTGTGTGTTCATGGTGATGAAGGAACATGGGCTGTCAAAGTTAATGAGATCAGTAATGGTACGTGTCCACAGGGACGTTTTTTATCGCGAGGGGACGCGACGCTTCCCAGCATTGGACGCTTGGTGTGCTGTCCCTAGAAACAAGGCACTCGGCTCCTGATTGGACGAACGTTTTCCCGCCGCTGGCTGCTGCTCCCAGCTTTCAAACCGGAACCAGTCTGGAGGCTCGTTTGGAAACTTTCTTCTCTTATTTCACATAAATAGTTCACTGAGATGTGTTTCTGAAAACATTTGAGGAGAGAAATAATCCATGTTGATGAATCTGTCTTTATTTTAGATCAACAACGTTTAGTTTAAAAGATCCTCTGGAGTTTGGAGAGGCGGCGAGTCGCGTCGGATGCCTGTGATTTACATAAAGTAGACGAGCCCTCAACTTTATGCAAATGAGGAGCGGGCGTCGTGACGCCTAGTCCCTCGAATGGGGAGCGTGGAAATGACGGAGCCTGTGGACATGTACCATGAGGGATGATGTACAGCAAGCCGCTCGTTGTTGAATCCCCGATGCGTCGCGTCGGGATGCAGCATCACCCTGAAGGGGTTTATTTCACAACAATGACCCGCTAGCTGTTCATTATCCTGCTTATACCACGGCTACTTACTGAAGAAATCAATCATTTGACCCAAAAACGGTCCTCCAACAGTCCGTTATACAGAAAGTACAGACCGCAGAATGCCGTGACCAATCAGAATGGAGTATTCAACACAGCTGTGTAATAAAAAGGTTGAAATGCCTCCACTCCGCCGGGTTTATAATCCAACACCCTCAGTGGATATCTCCTCACGGTCTGCTGGCTGTCCGAAATGTGAAACAAACCCTGGACCAGGTTCCAGATCGTAAGCACGCATCTGAGAGGAAGCTACGGAAACGGCGGACACGGCGCTGGGAAAATAAATGAAATGTAAAGTGGACAAAGCTGGATCCAGAATGAGAGTGACTCTGGGGTTGGATGGATGGATGTTAGTTGTGTTTACAAACCGAAACAGACAAATCCCTCCTTTTTATCTCCTGATTTGTTAACAACAAGAAGAATCTAGACTATGGCCAGCCTGATTCTAACACCACAGTGTCACAACACTCAGCAGAATGTCCTTTGTCCTTCTCTAAGTGTTGTATATAGAGACCTATTGTAAGACTCTTATCATATTGATGAGTAAACAGTGTTTTAATGTTGAGCGTGGAGGCGGAGGAGCTGCCGGGTAACAGCATGGACTATGAGGAGCTGATAGACGGGCTTGAACGCTGATGAATTCTGTAAAACAATGCAACAGGAAATCAAGAGGCGTCTGAGCAGACGAGCGGTGACGGGACGAGGCTGTTAGGATGAGATGAATCACTGGAAGAAGGAGCTTCAGTCATAATGGGAGTGATCATCATCGCGGCGCAGGGCCTCGGAGAGAGAGAGAGAGCGGCGGCGGCAGCAAACGGCACAGCAGATGTCAAACAGCTTTTCAATCACTTTCCGCGGCTTTTAAGCAGCCTCACTCCAAACATATGGGCCGCATCCATTAGTGGGATAGACTGTATGTTCCTCTCAGCGCTCCACTTCGCTGTGTTCTCTCCTTGGCGTTATGTGCTGCTACTCGCTGTCAGAGTGGAGATCTCTAATAGGCTGTGCAGCGGCGGGCTCTCTGTGGTGGTGAGCGAAGGCTGCACAACGACCACAAAGCCACAGTTCTCCTTCCTGTTTATGTCCAACCGTTTATTAGTGTGAGAGAGTGAAAACAGTTGTGGCTGCCGCTCACTTATTGCAGCTGATTTGCGGTGGTTTGGTGTGTTTGGTTACAGCCGGTTCACACTCTCAGTCTCCACCAGACTCTTTATAGAAAACAGCCCTTTTCACTGAAGTCTGGAGGCTGCGAGTCGGTCAATGAGCCACCTGTTTGGTCTCCCCGTTGTTCAGCCAGAGCTCGTTTAGAGCCAGCCCGCGGTAATGACAGAACACATTAGCTTTCTCACACAATCCTGGACTGGATCTCTCAGAAAGTAGAGTTCAGAACTAAAAACAGACAAAAGCAATCACAGGAGCCGGCTCAGAGACATGGTAGTGGTAGAAATAAGGATGATCCACAGATTAAGAAGGGTTTCTGTTGAGCACACCAGACTTCTGATTGATGCAGTTTGAGTCATAGACGACACTCTTCCTCCCCAGGATGATCAGTGCAATTTACAACTTTCCAGTGAAAACCTTTTCCTCACAAGATGAGATAAAACTGAGTAAGTGGACCTTTTGAGTTTAGATTATCTTCACCCAACGCTGTCTCCTACAAACCTACGTTCCCACACAGCTTTTTTTATTGGGAGTAATATCAGGTGTACAGAAACGTACCAATAGAACACCAATGTAAAGGGTCCCTCAGTAGTTTGGTATATTTTCCCCAAAGCCCCCTCCACCCAACCCCCACCCAACCCCCACCCAACTCTCAGCCAACTCTCAGCCAATGCAAAAAGGATAAAGAACAAAAGCAAAAACACAACAACAACATCACGTCAGTCTTATTTCCATAAATGTATTTTGTAAATATAGTTCCCTTTGTTAACACCTTATTTTGAAAAGCGGACGTAGTCCCACGTGTCTACTTCCTCTAACTTCTCCAAGGTGGTCTCTAGCTCTCCCGTCAGCTCCGTTCTCTTTATCCATCCATGGTCAGCTCCATCGGGGCCGTTTCAATGCAAAGAACAGACATGTCAGTATCTGGGTGCTCTACAGTCGTAGCGTTGGCCCATTTGACCACGGAGACGAGAGCGACAGAGAGCAACATTACCGCCATACCATAACGTTACCTGCTAACTTTTTCAGACATATATCGGCCTTTTTTTGGGCATATTTCAGACATACTTTGGCATTTTTTTCAACCTTTTTTCTTTAAAACAAATTTCAGACATAAAGCTCTGCTCTGTCTAGCTCTGCTTTTCCTGTCAATGTGTGAAAACCCAAAGTGTTTCCATCCTTTCCTGGATGTGTAGTGTTTACCACGCTGGATTTAACATGGGAGGGTGCAGGTCGTATCCACGCTGACCCTCCAACGTTTTACACTCTCTGAGGTTTGTTTTGGTTGACGGATACGGAACGGATATGACGTCACGTTACTCAGACTACCACAATAAAAGCGGTAACTTCCTTCTACCTCCACAGAGACTCAGATGAAGCAGATAGATCGATTCTGGCATTAAAACATCTATTTAGAAATAGTAAAACTAAATAGTGATAGGTGAATCCATTGTTCTTCCCGCCCTTATGTAACACCGGTGGCGACGAGGAGCCAATTAAAATAAAGGGAATAACAACTGAGTGAAAGCAGCCTGACGGTTGAGAACAACACATTCAGGCCTCCTCACCAGAACCATTAACAGAACCTTCTGAGACGCTGCTGGTTCAGCACCCAGCCGCCTCTCTGTGGCTCACTATAACGTTATCACTCACTCCCTATCTGCTAACTGACGGTCTATCAGCAGCCGGCTGCTCACCGCCTAGTGAAACCTCTCTCTGTGGTTCATGGTGTATAAGAGGAGAGGAGAAACAGTCAGCAGCAGCAGTTAAGGAAGTCATTACCTCGCAGCACATTACGGCCGGAGAGCGTCACCATAATACCTTTACTCACTCTGCCGCCGTAGCCGGGGTTTACTCTCCTCTGTGACACCTGCGAGGCGGCTGTGTTTGCACATAATCTGGTGCACCTGCCTCCCTTAATGCCGTCCCCATTCACTGTGCGCCGCTGATAGCATATAGCTTAGCCCGCGGCCACGCAGCGCCCGTTTAGTGCCGGTGTAACTGATAGGACTTCCATTAATAGCATGGAGCACATTACAGAGAGGCTTTATTACACAGCTGGGCGCTGCTGATTCCTGATATGACTGCACATTTACTGCCAACATGGAAACTGTTATGAATATTGTTGTTGAAATAATATCTGTATTTCTTTCCTCTCCCTCTCTGCTGTCTCGTCCTCCCGGTCCGTCTCGCTATAAAGGAACAGCATTGCAGCGTCGGCGGTGTGCGCCTTCAACCTGAGCGCCATCACCCAGGCCTTCAATGGACCCTTCCGCTCCCAGGAGAACCCCCGCTCCACCTGGCTCCCCACCACCAACCCCATCCACAACTTCCAGGTGAGTTTAACCACCAAGGACGGCTCCATTATTTACCCACTGTCCTGTCTTTCAGAGGCTGTAGCAGGTTTACAGCTAGAGTGAAGGTATCGTAGTAAACTAGAGAACCTGATGGATCCATCGGCACCAACCAGGTCAGACTAGCTCATAGTGAAGGAGGTTAAATAACGCTCCAAACTTACTCTAAATGTTGGCGAGGAAAAACTGTCATGTCCATTTCCGAAGGGGTCCCTTGACCTCTGACCTCCAGATCACTGAATGTAAATGGGTTCTATGGGTACCCACGAGTCTCCCCTTTACAGACATGCCCACTTTATGATCATCACATGCAGTTTGGGGGTAATGAGCCCAACTGTAACTAAAACTAACTAACTTAAATTAAAGATAAAAAAAAAATAATAAAGAAGCAAATTAAAACAGAAATATCAGTTCATGTCACATTTTATCAATTAAAATGAATGGCTTCATTTATTTTTAATAATATTTTTGCTACATTTAATGACATATTTATTTATTTATGTATTTATTTACTTATGTATTTATGTATTTATTTATTTATTTATTTATTTGTTTGTTTATTTATTTATTAATTTATTTATTTATTATTTTGGCAGGTTCCGTCCATACTTGTGCACTTTCAAAATATATTTTAATTCATTATTATCATTATTATTTATTTCTAATATATGACTAGAAGAACTTGACCCTCAGCGTTGAGCAGCATCTCTAATTAATCTCCAGGTTCCCAGCTTTCAGATGATGAACACCACTTCTATGTGACGTCTACTGTTGACCTGCTATCTCCCCCTAAAGACCCCCTGGACCCCCTGAAACAGACTCTACTGAGGGTCTCAGAGGGTTAACCACATCCAGCCCAGACTAGAACGGGCTAAATGAGTCGGTGTTAGTCTTTCCTCAGTTCAGATGGTTAACTGGGATGAAACCCATCCTGTTCTGTGAAGGTGTTGTTTGTTCTGAAAGAGACAGAGAGGCAACAATGAGTCCACTTTTTATATATATCGCCTGAAATCACACGTTTGTCTCCGAGGATCTTCTGAATCTTTACAACATAGCAGAGCCTCTTCCCTTCCTTAGACTCTGATTTGGATAAATAACAACTCAGTCCCATCCCTCCAGGAATTTGTAATCTTGTGATCACAAAAAAGAAAAAGAAAAAGGCGTCTAACTGGAAGAAGAGCTGCCAGTTTCACTAATCACATGTTCTGCAGACAGATAATCCACTTCAGAACCAAACCAAGCCTCAAACCCAACACATGAGTTTAACCATGTTACTACAGCGAACAGTGTTCTCAGACGGCTCTCGTTCCCGGGCTGGATCACGCCAATAAAAACTCTCTCAATGATGTTTCTTATTAATTTAGAAATATAAATGCGTTCCCTCGTAATCGGAACAGTGATGTGTTGGCAGTGATGGATTCAGAAGAGAAGGAGCGCTGCCAGGACAGCTCAGAGGAGAACAACAGACGCTGCATCATATGTACCATATTATCAGTGGGTCTGCTCTTCAGTATTAGTGTTCTCAGATAGAACCATGGTCCAGACTCAGCATAACTTCAATATCAGAGCCTGTGAGCGTTCATGTAAAGTGTCTCCAGTGAATAATGTTGACAAAGTGGTACCATGTTGTGGAACAGACATATTTTAAAATATGAGAAGTCAAGTTAGGGAGATCAGTCAAGTATTTAATCCTCTTATCAACATGGGAGTGGACAAATATGCTGCTTTATGTAAATGTATGTATATGTTTATTATTGTAAATCAATGAACAACACAAATCAATAACAGATACTGTCCAGAAACCCTCACAGGTACTGCATTTAGCATAAAACAATATGCTCACATCAGAACATGTCAAACTGCAGCCCAACAGGCAACAACAGCTGTCAGTGTGTCAGTGTGCTGACTTGACTATGACTTGCCCCAAACTGCATGTGATGATCATAAAGTGGGCATGTCTGTAAAGGGGAGACTCGTGGGTACCCAGAGAACCCATTTACATTCACTGATCTGAAGGTCAGAGGTCAAGGGACCCCTTTGGAAATGGACATGACAGTTTGTAGCATTATTTAACCTCCTTCATGACCAGCTAGTCTGACCTGGTTGGTACCAGGTAAAGAAATAAGTGGCACATTTGTGTTAACAAGTTAACACATGTTAACTTTGACAGCTCTAGTTTTTATATATTTAGTTTTAGTTGTTGTTTGTTAGCTGTATACATACAAAATACATGATTAATTAATATTTAATCTTCACGCTGCTTTAGTGTCCGATGTGAAGAGATTGCGTCACAGCGCCGTCTCCTGGAAGGTCAAGTCCGTTTAATGTCTGTGGTTCAATGTAACGAGAGACTTCATTATAGCTTGTAGCTAAAACTGAAATGAATTTATGTTCATTTTTATTTGTTTTTAATCAGTAAATATAGTTTTAGTTTAGTATCTTCACTCTAACTTTAAAACTGAGCCGCTACATCCTAAGACATCACAAGTTATGTTCGTGCGTTGGAGACATTTGTGACGTTAAAACAAATTTGCATTAACGCGTTATCACGTTAACTCTGACAGCCCTAGCTTTTATCATTTGGGATATTTTTTTGTTTTCTTTGTTGTTAATTCATATATATAATCAATCTATCATCTTTCATCTCGTATCTAAAACCCCTTGGTGTCTAGAGCTCTCTAGCGGCGCTGCTCATCACGACGTCCCCTTATAGACTGAATTCATCTGCAAGATCCTGAAGAGACTGATCACTACTTCACAAGGAAACATATAACATAAACAAGTGCTAATAATATAGATATCAGATATCTAATCATGTAGATATCAGATATCTAATCATGTAGATATCAGATATCTAATAATATAGATATCTGATATCTAATCATGTAGATATCAGATACCTTCTAAAACACAAGAAAATCATTGCTATATTTCCAAACGTCATCCAGAAATGAATCTCCCGTCAGATCAATCTCTCATCTCTCGCGGTAAAGAAGGAGCAGAAGCTGCTAATCTGTGCAGCCCAAACAAAGCTCTCAGACGGCTGTCAGTTCAGATTCATTCTCCTGCTGGGTTGTTGCTGTGGTCACATCTCCATCACACTGCTTTACTCCACAGAAAAGAGACTGAGAATAGAATCAAGGAACAATCTAAGCAGACACCTCCTCCTCCTCCTCCTCCTCCTCCTCCTCCTCCTCCTCCTCCTCCTCCTCCTCTCACCCTTCTTCCTCTCCTCTCCAGTGTGGTACCATCGATGACGAAGGTCCCAACGAGGGTCTGACGGAGCGCAGCCTGCAGGACGCCCAGCGGCTCTACCTGATGAACGACGTGGTCCAGCCGGAGTCCGTCGACCCGCTGGTCATGCAGGACGACGTGCGCTTCTCCAACCTGGTGGTGGACATCGTCCAGGGCATGGACACCCTCTACCACGTCATGTACATCAGCACAGGTCAGTGAACACAGCTCAACATATAGATCAAGTAGAAACACACCTTCAACATCTGTCTGATAATGTCTTCTTGTCCAATCAGAGTACGGCACCATCTTAAAGGCGCTGGCGACGCCCAATAAGAACCTCCAGGGGTGTTACCTGGAGGAGATGGAGCTCCTCCCAGCCGGGGTGAGAGAACCCATCCTGAGTCTGCAGATCCTCCACAGCGACCGCTCGCTCTTCGTAGGACTCAACAACCGAGTCCTGAAGATCCCGCTGGAGAGGTGCTCCACCTACAAAACCGAGACGTGAGTAACGCACCGAAAACAACGTCTCTCTTTTTCTCTCCATCTCTAAAATGAGTCCACAGCAGAGCCGAACTTTACTATTAATGTTATCAATCAAAGAGAAATGTTCTCCCCTCGTCCTGAAACGGTGCTAAAGCCGTACTAGAGTACTTTGTTAGTTGAAGCAGCGGCGCTGTGTGCGTGTTGGTTCTGGTTTGAATGCTGAGAGCAGCAGCCCACGAGGTGAAGTGTTCGTCCAATCAGGCGTCTAGTGGCAGTCCATCAAGCGTCCGATGCTGGGAAGTGAGGCGATTAAAAACGCCTGTGTGGACACAAACCATTAGTTCTGGTGGAAACGGGGCTTTATTCCTCCTCTCTCTCTCTCTCTCTCTCTCTCTCTCTCTCTCTCTCTCTCTCCTCTCATCACCTCTCTCCTGTCTGCTCTGATTGTTGTGAGACTACATGAGTAAAGTGATGGACCAGGTGAGGGACGGCGGTCTGAAAGCAGCCGTTCGGTTGAACACACTGAACACTTTATTGTTGGTTTTATGTGTTTTGGCCGCGGCTTCATCTGAACCTGGTTGATCCTCCTATTGAAGGTAATTATCTGTCCTCAACTAGGATTAATGTCTGCAGGACCTCGCACTAGAATCATTAAAGTCCGTATGGAAGCAGACTAATGACCGGGGCGTACCTGCTCGCCGGGGAATTTAATTTGTTGTGCTGCCTTTTTTTAATGTTTTTTTTCTCTAGTAATGAAGTTGTGTATAAAACAGAGAAAGCCCTGCTCTGCCTGTTGTTTGTGTCTGAATCAGAGGACAAACAGAAAGAGTTGCTGCTCCGCCATCTTCAGCTTATTCATGTGGAAGTCTGAGAGAGAGAGAGAGAGAGAGGAGGAGGAGGAGAAGCTCGCTGGCTGTTTGTCCAACCTGTATCTCATCAGCGCTCTCAGCTCGGCCACCTCAGTCCTTCAAAGTCAACTTCATTTTAGCATACAGATGGCTTACTGCTATTTTCACTCCGTGTGTGTGTGTGCGTGTGTGTGTGTGTGTGTGTGTGTGTGTGTGTGTGTGTGTGTGTGTGTGTGTGTGTGTGTGTGGGTTGGAGCTTCGACGAGTTCCCATACGAGCGCTGCCTGATGACTCAGCTCGCTATTTCTACTAAATCCAAACTCCTAGACACATGGGAGAGCACACACAGCAGAGAGGGAAACCATTGCATTTAATAAGATGTGGGTGAGATATGCAAGATGAGAGAGGGACAGAGAGACAGAGTCCTATTTAAGACACAGCGGGGTGAGACGATAAGAAGAGTGGGCTTCAAGGGCACCAGGAGGGGAGGATGGAGGGGAGGTAGGGGAGGTAGGGGAGGTAGGACGGTCCCTGTTTAATGCAGACTGCCATATTCTGCTCACCTCAGCGGCTCGCTCACTCACACAGTCTTTGAAACGCACTGCAGCTGAAGGCGAAGCTGAGCCGCAGGATACGACAGATGTCAACCTCTGTGCGTCACCGTGACACCTGAGCTCCGTCTGGAGGGCAGACGGGTGACGAAGAGGCGGGAGATGAAGAATGAAAGGAGGCCAGGGAGCTAATTAATGCATGGGAATATGACCTACAGTAATCTGTTGATGGGTGACAGAACGCCCGGCGCAGTTTTGAACTGTGAAGTCTCAGTTAGACGGTTTGAATCATAGACTGAGTAGAAGAAGACGACGTCGTCACAGTGATGTCATCCATTGGTCTGTGGACGGCAGATTTGAAGCCTCGACTTCAGCATTTTGGCCGTCGCCATCTTGGTTTCGGCCGTCACCATCTTGGTTTCGGCCGTCACCATCTTGGTTTCGGCCATCACCATCTTGGTTTTTGACCGTCACCATCTTGGTTTCGGCCGTCGCCATCTTGGTTTTTAGTCGTCACCATCTTGGTTTTTGACCGTCACCATCTTGGTTTTTGACCGTCGCCATCTTGGTTTTTAGTCGTCACCATCTTGGTTTTTGACCGTCGCCATCTTGGTTTTTAGTCGTCACCATCTTGGTTTTTGACCGTCACCATCTTGGTTTTTGACCGTCACCATCTTGGTTTTTAGTCGTCTGCATCTTGGTTTTTGACCGTCACCATCTTGGTTTCGGCTGTCACCATCTTGGTTTTTGACCGTCACCATCCTGGTACTCTTTTGCAGCTATCACTGCTCTTGTTGCTGAAGTCAGGTCGTCTTCAGGGCACTCGGAGCTAAACTAGATCAAACTGTCGGTCCAGTATCTGACCAGTGGACAACAGTGGACTCACACAGAGCTGAGTGTGTTATTGAGCGTTTGTTCCCGTCTATGTGTGAAATCTAAAGCTGCTGATCTTAAGGAAACACAGCGGGAGGCAACGTGTGTGAATTATTGAGCAACCAGTCTCTGTTGAAGGGTCTCGCCCACAGCCAACAGCTTCTCCTCTAAGATGTTTGTCATGACCTTCAGAGACCAGTTTAAATCCAGTCCACAACCTGATGGGGTTCACCGTCCACAGCTCCTGAACTGGTCTCAGTGTTACTACATCTGCAGCTGCACCAGATTAAAGACTTGTTGATTCAGAGCTTATGAACACGGTAAACTGGAGTATCACAGCCACCGGATATGCATAAATCAATATTACACTGCAAGATTAACAATTCATCACAAATTCTAACACAATTTCTTGTAAACGCTGCCGTAAAGCTTTAATTTAGGGCCACAATAATGACCGAAAAGAATCACCTAACTCCTTGTTCCTCTCCTTTGTGACTGTCCCCGTCCATCTCTCTGGGTTTTCACTGTTCAGACGTGGTGAGAAACTCCCATCTGCCATCCCAGTCTTTGTCTGAACACGCTCCCCGTTATTGTGCCGCGGACTGAATGAGCCATTTCCCCTCTGCAGTGTGTGTGGTCGTCCCATTCACACCCAGCTGTAATATACATCCATTCACACGCTGATAACGGCTGAACGTACTCTGATGGTTTTATAGCCGACGGCGGCTCGTCTGCAGCCACACATGCTGCTCCTCACCGTCTCACGTGCTGCTCCTCACCGTCTCACACATCCGTTCATATGAACAGAGAAGAACGGCAGCGTTTACGGAGCCGTGATTAACCTCGCAGCAACACAGAAGGTCACATCTAAGGAAGATGAATAGTTTTTGTATGGTGGTAACGTGGCGGTGGAGCCGGCCGTCGCTCTCGTCTCCGTGGTCAAATGGGCCGACGCTACGACTGTAGAGCACCCAGATACTGACATTATGTTCTCTGCATTGAAACGGCCCCGATGGAGCTGACCATGATGGATAAAGAGAACGGAGCTGACGGGAGAGCTAGAGACCACCTTGGAGAAGTTACAGGAAGTAGACACGTGGGACTACGTCCGCTTTTCAAAATAAGGTGTTAACAAAGGGAACTGTAGATACTAAATACATCTATGGAAATCAGACTGATGGATTATATTCACCAGAAGTATAAAACATAAATTAAAAAGAAAACTCCACTAATCTGGGAGGAAATGTCTTCATTCTTTGATTTCTGGGTTGCTGGATAATCAATAATTCCTGACAGTAACTGATATATTTGACTTCAGGACGTCTCTGGCTACATACATGCTGAACATCAAACATTCTTACTGGATTCATTTAGAGATTTTCCAAAGTAAAAGTCCCTAGAAGTGTATGATTCAACTTTAACTAAATAAGTTAATAAAAAACACAATAAATCACAATATCGAATCACGATACATATTGAATCAGGAGATAAGTGAATCGTCCCAGCCCTGATTTGCATATTGGTGATGTCATCATGCATCATTTGCATAAAGCTTAGTGGTTGTGTTGGCTGAGAGGCTGAGCATCATGAGAATGAATTACAATTTAATAGATTTATAAGTCACTAAATTTGTCACTTTTTAGAAGGAAAGTTGCTATAAAGGTCTGAAAAGTCGCTTCTGGGTTTTGTGATTTGAAAAACTTGAACAGAAGTATAAAACATTATAAATGAACATGAGAGCTGACGTTTTTCAGTGTGAGACATGATTTATGGACAAGTCATAATGTATGTGTTTGGTTATAAGATGTCCAGCTGGTGATGGCGTAGTGACGGACTGATGCTGTCCAGTAGTAGAGTATAAGTGTGCGTGTAGTTTAAAGGTGGAGGTAACCTGCTGACTCTCCAGGCAGCAGGAACACATGTTGCTCTGGATGTCTGAGCAGCTGTTGCCGTCTGAAAACTCAATCCCGTTTAAGTGCTTTTAATGTTTCCTTTGTTATTGATCCGTATTGGCGAGTCGTGCGGCCCTGAGAGGAGAATAACATTTACATCTTTAACTGGAGTGCTTTTTCTGTTTCTCTGCTGAAGCTCCTCAACAGCCGCTGATTTGTAGCCTTTTAGTGATCTCGCTCGCAGACAAACGCCGGCGTCCCGTGTGTGTGTGCGTCCGTCCTCTATTTGTGGTAATTATATTTGACCTCGGCCAATTGGCACCTGTGGCTAACAGCACCACTCTGTCCTCCGCCCGGCCCCCCCGATCTCTCTCTCATCTCGCTCTGCAAGTGAAGTGATTTATTTTGGCTGCAGCGGCGTGCTAGCTTAGCTGCAACGTTGCATCCATCAGGGCTTTCACTGAGGGAGGAGAGGGACGGTGGTCCACGCTGCCAAATAGAGGATGAAACTACCGGTCTCACTCAGAGAGCAGGAGCGCAGCGCTGCTTACACCTCCAACAGGAAGACAACTTTGAAACACAGTGCAGCACTTTTCTTTCAAAGTATTCGTCAGAACTGAAGGTGTCAGACAGACGGAGAGTTTGACTTTGGGGTTTCAAGAAAGACTGCTGAGGAGAAAGAGGAAGAGAGCGAGAGGAAGATGAAATATGGAAACAGAAATAACTACAAGGAGGAGGCGACGGAGGAAACGCTGAATAAATGAGGAGGATAATGTCAGTGGAGGATGAAACGGAACAAATCAGGTTTTCTGTAGCGGCAGCCAAAGCAGCGCTCACACATCTGCTTACAGAAACAGTATTACAAGAGGTGCGATTGTCCTGCTGCTGAGAGTTACATCCACGCCTCAGGGAGCTGGGAGAGTGTGTGTGTCCAGTATGTGTGTGTGGTTGTCCAGCGTGATTAACGGTGACCTGGCAGCTCAGCCGGCCTGCAGCAGGAGTTTAAAACAACATCAGGACACCACTAAGTGGACATGGAGGGAAACCACTGACCATGAGCATCTCTGCTGCAGCCTGTGTGTGTGTGTGTGTGTGTGTGTGTGTGTGTGTGTGTGTGTGTGTGTGTGTGTGTGTGTGTGTGTGTGTGTGTGTGTGTGTGTGTGTGTGTGTGTGTCTGCTTGTTAAAACCACTATAAATGACACATTGCATGCAGCTTTACTTAAACACGTCTCCCTATAGGCGTCCTATACGGTGCGGTGGACGTCCCCCGTGTGTCTCGGTGTGAGGGGGAGCTTACAGCCACGTCCCCCAGCAAACCCAATTTAGTGTCGGCGGAGGCTGCCAGGCTGTCAGCGGGCCTCTGGAGCTCGCTGCCGCTAAGCCTGTATGACCAATCAGAGGAACACTTCACCAGCCAAGGACTGGGAGAGGAGCAGGGAGACGGTGTTCACACACACTGGATGTATTTATTACTGCTCTACAATGCTGTTACTTTTATTACAGGCTTTGTTCTGGCTGCAGCTCACTGTAATCATTTGGTTCTCCGTCTTATTCCCTCTCTCTCTCTCTACGTTTCTAGTCTAGTGCTGTCTCATCCTCCTCTTTCCTTCAGTCTTCATTTGGACCTCTGAGTCACCGGCTCGTCACCTCTCAAAGTCAAACACAACAGGTGATGACAGCCGGTTTGGACACTCTGATCCTGGAGGCAGTAGGTGATAGGAGGGGGGATGGCTGGGATGATTCACCTTCATCTCCTGATTCCATACCATCACGGTACCTGGCTGCCGATTCCATATGTGGCATCAAATATGTATAAGAACCAGTGAAACCAGGAGAGCTACTGGGGGACGGGAATCATACAGCAGAGTATCGCCATACTTTGGATGGCAATATTCTATCAATACACGGACGTCAAGTATTGATCTTTTATTACACCCCCGTGGCAACGTAGTCGGTATATAGCGCTCCACGTGTCTGTCCTTCCAGTCGTCCATGTCTTTCCGTCCTTTCCGTCCTTCCGTTCGCGTGTCACACTTTCGTTTCCGGAGCACAACTCAGAAACTTCCGTCCGTCCTTCCGTTTGTCCATCCGTCCGTTTGTCCTTCCGTCCTTCCGTCCGTCCTTCCGTTCATCCTTCCGTTCGTCCGTCTGTTTGTCCTTCAGTCCGTCCTTCCGTCCTTCCGTCCTTCCGTCCGTCCCTCCGTTCATCCGTCTGTTTGTCCTTCCGTCTGTCCTTCCGTCTTTCCGTTCGCATGTCACACTTTCGTTTCCGGAGCACAACTCAGAATCTTCCGTCCGTCCTTCTGGTTTAGTGTTGTTAATTGATTTCCAATAATAAATATATACATGTATATCTGTCCACTCCGTGTTGATCAGAGGATTAAATACTTACATTTAGAACCGATAATCAACATGTGTGATTAATGAACTATGTTTCAGCCCTGCTGATGACATATCTTAATTGAATCTTTGAGTTTCAGTCACTCTTAACTTCAGCTGGTTCTAAATGTTGAAAGCAGATGCAATACTGGATTCAAATGAATTTACTAAATTGATAAAATGCCACCTGAAGTCACGTCTCCTGCTTTTCTTCTCTTGTCTCGCGTTATCATCTTTTATCCATCTCAGTTTCTTTTATCTTTCCCCGTCTCTGTCTCTATTTCCTTGCTTTTTAATATATTGATCTTGTCCTCTATTTCCAGCTCTCAGTCTTAATACTAATAATACATATGATTTGTAAAGTGTAGTTGTGGAGGACGTCTTGTAGTCCGTCTCTGCCTCTCTGCGTCTCTGCCTCGCTGCGTCCCCATTGTTCCTCCGTGATGATGATGCAGCTCCTTTTTATCCACCGGAGGATAAAATCGTACACGGAGGACAGCAGGCATTTGTTGGCGGTCGGCCACCTCACTTTTTGTTTCCCTGATTTTGTTGGAGCCGTCACCATCAGTCTTCGGGGGCTGCCGGCTCCAACTGGGCCTAATTGGATGTATTAGCGCCGAGTGCTAGCAGGAGTTCTCTTTGTTTCCGATTCATCACGAGCAGACTCCCCTAAATGTGCAGCTCAGCCCGACGCAGCGGGGAGAACCGCCCCAGGGACGGGCTCCCTCCCCCGGGGAGAGGATGAGGGCTGAGAGCCTGTCAGCGGCGGCCTCCCGAGAGAGACAAAACGCCATCGCTCTCGTCGTGTGGAGAGAGATGGAGGGAGATGGAGGGAGATGGAGGGAGGCCGGCGTATGCAGACATATGTTTAACTGAGTCAGACCCTCCAGACAGATTTCTGCTAATGTATTCCCCGAGTGTCAGCGCTACAGCTAATAATGGCTTATTCCTCTCCATAATTTATCAGTTCTGCTGATCATATTTGCAATTATACACCGACGGCCCGCCGTTAAAGAGAGGTGAACTATTGTTTTTATGTCTGGTTGTTAAAGGGGCTGTAATAAAAGGAGACACTGGTTTTTATAACGTTCACAAACCATTTAAAATGCCGACTACACCCCACTGAGATTTATCCTGCCACGCCACTCCAGCAGACGTATTGTTCTATATATATTTATATATATATATTTATTTATTATAGGCTGGTGGGGGTTTTGCTGCTTGGTCTGTTTAAAATTTCACAGGCCGTGTTCCATGACTTCTGTGTTTTGATACGGCGTGCCACCGGGCATGCACGCTGCTGAATTAAATATCAGCCTGTTCCCTGCAGACTTGTCAAAGCGATGCGTTCACAGACACGCCCGTACAGTCGTACATTCCTGCAGCCTCCTCCTGTCCGAGCCGACGTCCCCGCTACAGAAATCAGCTTTTTGTATTCCCGTCACACGCCCCCCCCCCGCCCCGTCTCTCTCTCCGCCCACGCTGCCTCTAATTGACTTTTACAGCGGCCCTGTTTTCTTAAAGCACGGTGAGCCGTCAGGACAGGAAGCAGGAAGCAGGAAGGCTCCGAGAGCTGTTGGCTGCTGGTTTATGCAGCTGCAGAAGGTCAGAGTCGGAGCTAAACGTCTCGCTACGCCCTCTTCTTCCTCTCCAATAGTAAATCCTCGTTTATTAAATGGCCTCTGGTGAAGGAAGTTATTGGAGAAAATACTGAGACTGCAAACCTGTGCTGTGTCCCAGAATACATTATATATATATATATATTTAATAATATAGAGTTTTTGGCGTCAGTATGAAAGAAATCAACATATTCAGCTGTTTTGTAATAACAGAAAATGATGTCAGGGTTTCTACTCAGTATGGAAACGTATGGAAGTTTGATTTTAGTCATTTCCAGGTCTGGATAAGTGTGGAAACATTTTTGTTTCCAGACTATTGAAATAAATCATACAAGCTGTTTTTCATGGCGTTTGAGGCCAAAATATTTACCACTGTGTGAGAGAGCGAGGTTGGTGTCGTCGAAAACAAGTAATCTGTTTATTTTGTTATGGTTTTCATGACTAAATGTCCTCACCACAACAATACAATAATGTTCATTTTATACATTTCTCTTTTCTAAATCTAGTAGGGTCAATCATTTTTTTT
>CAKAOH010021538.1:0-30143 GCA_916701665.1 Sebastiscus tertius | reverse complement strand
TACCTAATAAAGTGGCCGGTGCTAGTACCGGGTGGTCTTCTGCTGCTGTAGCCCATCTGCTTCAAGGTTGGACGTGTTGTGCGTTCAGAGATGGTATTCTGCATACCTTGGTTGTAACGAGTGGTTATTTGAGTTACTGTTGCCTTTCTATCATCTCCAACCACTCTGCCCATTCTCCTCTGACCTCTGACATCAACAAGGCATTTTCGTCCACACAACTGCCGCTCACTGGATATGTTCTCTTGTTGGGACCATTCTCTGTAAACCCTAGAGATGGTTGTGTGAGAAAATCCCAGTAGATCAGCAGTTTCTGAAATACTCAGACCAGCCCGTCTGGCACCAACAACCATGCCATGTTCAAAGTCACTTAAATCCCCTTTCTTCCCCATTCTGATGCTCGGTTTGAACTTCAGCAAGTTGTCTTCACCACGTCTAGATGCCTAAATGCATTGAGTTGCTGTCATGTGATTGGCTGATTAGCTATTTGTGTTAACAAGCAATTGAACAGGTGTACCTAATAAAGTGGCTGGTGAGTGTATATATAGTTGGAGGTGGCTGTTGGCGCGACGTTGTATAGCGGCGACTGTAGTGATGAGCTGGTGAGGATTCTTCCTACTCGCCTCTGCAAGTCGGCTTTTCTGCTGTGGGACAGCCTTCCCGCGGCAGTCAAAAATAATTCTTCTGCTGTTAAAGAGTAGCTCGGAGCAGCATTTGGACAGACACAATTCATGGACCGCTTCAGAGCCAGCCTCTCGGCTCGTGTGCGCTCTCTGGTAGAGAGTTTGGAGGTGTACGCCGCTGACATGAGCCGGCTAGTGGCGGAGGCATTCCCAGACTATGGAGACGTCGTGCAGGGGGAGGAGCAAATTCAAGTGGTGATCCCCTCTTCCATGGTGCCAGAGCCCCTGCAGCAGTTACATGGGGGGCTGGCCGCCGCACACTTTTCAGCGGAACGTGTGTGGGAAAAGGCCAGGCAATCCTACTACTGGCCCTTTATGTTGAGAGACATTAAACAGTGGTGTGAGCAATGCAGAGCCTGTCAGACCCAGAGATGCCAAGTTCCCAGGCAGAGAGCACCCATGGGGGGGTCTCAGGCTGTCCGCCCGATGCAGAGGGTAGCTGCGGACATTTTGGAGTTGCCTCTGACCTCCCGGGGAAACAGATACATTTTAGTAGTGGAGAACTACTTCACTAAGTTTGTAAACTTGTACGCCTACAGAATCAGACAGCTCAAACGGTGGCCCACTGCCTGTTTGAGGACTATGTGTTAGTGTATGGAGTCCCGGAAGTTCTCCACAGTGATCAGGGCCACCAGTTTGAGGCAGAGGTAATTCAGAGCCTCTGTAAACTGTTGGGCATAAAGAAAACGTGCACCACTGCATACAACCCCAAGTCTGATGGCATGGTGGAGCGCCATAACAGAACTCTGATCGATCAGCTGGCTAAGATGTTGCTTTCTCATGGGGGTGAGTGAGACATGTATGTGAAGCAAGTTGCTTTTGCATACAACACTTCCAAGCACTCCAGTACAAGGTTCACCCCCTTCTACCTCATGCATGGGCGCGAGGCACGGGTTCCAGCTGACGTGTGTGTTCCCTTGGCATTCTGGACTACCGGGGCCCTGGATCGCCACCAGAGTATGTGTTGTCCATGGTGGAGCGGCTGGAGTCAGCATTCAGCATGGCTAGGCTCAACATGGCAGAAGCACATGAGAGACACACACTGTATTATGATGAGCGTAGCTGCCACCGTGCCTACAGCGTGGGTGCGCTGGTATGGCTAAATAACCCCACTGAGGAAGGATCCCTATCAGGTGGTGCAGGTGCTGGCTTCTGTATGACCTGCTTTGAGATCAAAAGTCAATAATAACCTGACAACGGGGAGGTGACTGAAAGCTGCAGTCAACACTGTGTCACCAAACAACTCAAGATCAAATCTTCAATAAAATGTGTCAAAAATGTTATCAGACCATTCATACTCGGTCTCCAGTTATTGTTTAACCTTCATGTTGTATGTTTTTGTAGTCAGAGTAGGGGGTTAGAGAGAAAAAATATTTCACCAACTGGTTAACGATGTTTCTGGTCAGCTTTTGATTTTACGCACAACACAGACTAGAGGAGCGACACTAAAGGACGAGTACACCACTAGGACACCACTAGGACACCACGAAGTGTTTTCATATTGAAAAAAAAATAGTTAGAAAAACTAGACAGAAACTAATCTAGGCTGCTTCAGAGCTGTTGCACATTCTTGGCACACAAAACTCAGCGAGTAGTCGACCATAGATGACAGTCACATGACTAGAGAGTTAAAATAAGAAATACTTCCAAAGTAAAGTCGGGGAAAGGAGAAACAGATGGAGAGACAACTGTAGGACCTATAAACTAAACTCCAGAGGAACCTGGTTGTTTGGTTGTTTGTTGATTTGTTTTCTATTTATTTCACTTCATGTCTCTATTCGTTCCTGTTCAGCGAAAAAATATAAAACAGTCCAAATTATTCTCACCACATTTCTTCACAAAAAAACAAACAAACAAACCATAATCAGGATTAATATAATATATCAACTATCTGTAATTCCACATCACCTTGGGCCTTTCCCAATTCCGATTTCATACGGCTCGACTCCTCTCCTCGCGTCTTAGTCCCGCCCACGTGAGATGCGAGCGGAGGAGGTGAGGAAAAGACACAAGGAGAGAGGAAGAGAGGAAATTTGTTTTTAGAGAAATGAGACGTTGTTTCCTCTGAAGCGTCACATGAAGCAACGTCTGTTTCTGATGACAGCAGCAGCTGATCACAGCTGGATCAGCTGTCAGTGGGCTTTAACAGCTGTTTATGTCTGAACTGATCTAATACTAATAAAGACACTCAGTTATTTTCAGTGATAGAGCAGCAGTGTTTTCTCCCTGTAGCCTGTTACCTGTTTAACAAACACCTGCACATGAATAACAGCTGCAGTCTGTATTTCTACTGTGGACTGGGTCCTGCCCCCCAAACTGATGGAGAGATGGAGCAGGGACCCCCTACTATATATATTGTATAAAATTGTGTTTTATATTAAACTGGGCCTAGTGCCATGTATAATTGACCTTGTTATTGTGCATTCAATACTAAGCTATTCAAATAATACACAGGTTCATGTATTCATGTTTTTATTTTAAACATGTGCAAGGTACAGTGAGTAGATAAATTGTAATAAATAGTAATAATTAAAAAAAAATAAGAAGAAGAAAATTTCGCGACTCCCCTGCAGTACCTCCGCAGACCCCCTGTTGATTCATTATTAGCGTCTGTACTTATTGATATTCTGGCACTAGAAATGATGTATTAGGCTGAATGTGTCAGTGAAAATGTAAATGATGTAACTCATATCAAACCTGACACTCAGGAATTATCAGCCTCATGTGCCTGAATGGAAATGAGGATAAATGATGTAAAAGGTGTAAAAGACAGACTCTCCTTCTCTCTCTGACTTTAACTGGATCTTAATAAAAGTTAACGGGGAAATAACATTTCATCAAAAGAAAACTCTTTCTAATAAATGAAGAAAGTTGTTTGACGTTGATTTGTTGCCAGTTTTTATAAAGCTCTTTCAGTGTCAGACTCCTTCAGTTGCGGTGTGTGAAGCAGAGATACTGCAGGTCCTTCTGCTGCTGAAACACTTTACCATCAACATGGTCCATCTGTTGTTCACACTACAATTAACACAGATTATAACTAGATGGTGAATCAGAAGACAACTAAACTATAAAACGTTTAATCTGTGATCTGTCTTCACTCCGGTATAAAACTCCAGTGATGTTGAGATGAAGCAGATCAGTCTGATCAGCAGCAGTGTCCAATCAATAACTGATATCCAATAAGGGGGCGTGTCGGTCGGTAAAAAACTTCAGTAGAGGAGACACTGGAGGAGACACTGGTGTTTCCTCACTCCTCGCTCCTCGATCCTCGTTCCCCGAGATGCATTTTAGGACTTGGGATGTCCTTCAAGATGGAGCGCTGAGATCGATTTTCGGGTCACAGCCGGAGGATCAAGGAGCGAGGAGACGAGGAGGCGAAAAATCGACAAATGAGATGCAGCTACAGCTTTGCTGCTGCTATAATCAAATGCAACGGAAGTATTTCTTCTTCGTCGCCGTCTATTGGATAGGCGTAATCCGGAAGTATTTTATTCACACCCTTCAAAATAAAAGTCTTCCAAAACTGACAGTCTGGACGCAGCAGAAGTGCATTACTGCCCTCTGCAGATCAAATGTACATGGTTCAGGTATTCAACCGGCTTGAGTATACCAGACCAGTGTGATGGAGAAAAAGTAGTACAGTGGTGGGAAGTAGTCACTCAAGTACTCATCATAGTAGTACACTCTGCATAACAGATGTTAATGCATTTTTACCCCACATGTATTCATTTATTTGACAACTACACTGGTTACTTTGCAAATTTCACATTCAAAGCATATGATCGGTTCATAGAATATGATGCATCATTATACCCAGAAATATGGGCCATAAATATTAGCAGCACCAGCAAAAAGCCTGGAATTAAACATTTGTTTTCATCCGCAATTAAAACAATGTATGTTATCAGTATTATATCAGTATTATAAGTAATATATATGTATACTGTATATAATGTATATTTATTATTGGAAATCAATTAACAACACAAAACAATGACAAATATTGTCCAGAAACCCTCACTGATACTGCATTTAGCATACAAAATATGCTCAAATCATAACATGGCAAACTGCAGCCCAACAGGCAACAACAGCTGTCAGTGTGTCAGTGTGCTGACTTGACTATGACTTGCCCCAAACTGCATGTGATTATCATAAAGTGGGCATGTCTGTAAAGGGGAGACTCATGGGTACCCATAGAACCCATTTACATTCACATATCTTGAGGTCAGAGGTCAAGGGACCTCTTAGAAAATGGCCATGATAGTTTTTCCCCACCAAAATTTAGCGTAACTTTGTAGCGTTATTTAGTATTCTTCCCATCATGCTATTATGACATAGTTGATACCGATGGATTCCTTAGGTTTCTACTTTCATATGATACCAGTACCTTCCCTCTAGCTCTAAAACTGAACCTGTTACAGCCTCTGAATAAAGTAAAGTCGGCCGAGGGTGTCCTCAAGGAACGGAAGAGGTTAACTGCATTCAATCATCACTCGCAAAATAATTTTGGGTTGTGTAGATAAATTCTACTTCCTTCAGCATCTTAGACAAGTCATTAACACTGTGTGTAGCATTAATCTAAGAGTTCCAGAGAAATAATGTCCAACAGTGACAGAAAAACAGTTTATGGGTGCTGATGGTGGTCTTGAAAATACATTTTTAAGGATCGGTGGGAAAGATGACACATTTATGGGCTTTGAAATGGTTCTGTTGAGTAAACTTTCTCCCACAAACAGCACAACCAAATGGTTTCTCTCCTATGTGCAGTCTTATGTGTCTTTTAAGAAGTCCTTTGTCATTGAAACATTTCCCACAGACCCAACAACTAAATGGTTTCTCTGCTGAGTGGCGTTTCTCGTGTCTTCTCAGATATGCTTGATGACCAAACTTTTTTCCACACTGCGAGCAGCTGAAGGGTTTCTCCGTTATGTGACTCTTGGTGTGAATGATCCATACTCCTCTCCTGTGAAAATATTTGTTACACACTGAGCAGCAGTAGGGTTTCTCTCCTGTGTGGGTTCTTTTGTGTTCAATCAGTGATCGACACTGTGTAAATTCTTTTTTACACTTTGAACAGCTGAAAGGTTTGCCCTCTACATGAACTTTCATGTGTTCTGAATTGCTGTAACGTTACTACGATGGGAGAAAGCTCATTCCGGTATGCCATAACGTTACATTTTGAAGGGAAGACGTCTGCTGGTCTACCGGAGGGCAGCCACTCCTCCTCCCCTGTGGTCACAACAACAAGCGGCCGTGGAAACTAACTTTAGCTAACGTTCCTTTGAACGAATATTGTATTGACTTTTAGCGTTACGTTTCTGACTGAGGTCTAACCGCTAATGTTAGCTAGCAACCAGCAACACGCTATTTAATAGAGAACCGTCATGGGTCTAATGTTAATGTTCCCCTGCCTGACATACAAAAAGCTGCCATGTGACTGGTTGTACTAATAACAAAATAAAAATCCAAGTCTCCAGTTTTATATTAACGTTCTACCTGTTGAGGAATCACTAAGGTAAAAGTGTCTGGCGGCAGCCATCAAGAGGGACTCACGTAACAACCAAAACAGACCCTGGTCCCCCAAGTCAAATCATACTTATGTCAAATCTCATACCTCATATGATAATAGTATCTGGTGGTCGGACTCTGCTGGGGTCTAGTATAGTCAACAAGAATTACAAACAATGTGAAATCTACATTGATTACAACAGTTGACTATAATCTTGTGACCGGCTGCCAAAGCGGTTTTGCCCCCTGAATGCACACACACCCAATCATGTTTGTATACAAGAAACCTGTCTATAAATTCTCTATTTTCCAGGTGTGTGAGAGAGCTTAAAAGCTTCATTATTATTAGGGAATCATACTTTCCTGAGTAAAGATGCTATGCATTAAATATACATATATATATATATATACATATATATATGTATATATATATATATAAATATTACTCAGAGAATACATGGAAACTCAGAATTTCCTTCCTCCTCCTCTCCAAATTTTATTAAGCAGGAGAGACTGCATCATTGCTTCACTCACGGTACAAGATGATGTATTGTCATTAAAATTCAAAATAGTTAGAAACATTTCTGGAGAGTAAAGCAAGTCTTTTCTTTTTCAATGTTAGCTAAAAATGCCAAGCTACAGTGGCATGCAAACCATATAATATCAAGAATAGAGAACTAATACAGAGTTACACTTATTAGAAAACTATAGCAAATGAAGCAACGCTTGTAATAATGAGACATTTTTCAATCATCCATTACAGGAAAAAGTGCATATGCGCTGCACACATCACTCTGCATAGCTACAGGCACTGTACTACACCGTGCCTGTACTCTTCATGCTTCTGTGTCCCTGCTGGGACACTACCAGCATGTATTTATGACATTTGCAGTGAACATTTGTGTGGAGCCAAATATGTAGCAAAATCATTTTGTTGTGAAACTGCTTCTGCTTTCTGGACTTGCGCTCAAATTTATGAATGTGTCCACAACTCTGTAATGAGTGCTCAGGTTTTTGAATATGTAGACACATTTCTATACATTTCTGTATGTATGTACGATTCAGAAAATATGTACTCATATACTCAATGTAAAATTATTAATAAGTGAAACATTGAAGTATTTAGCCTCATGAGCTGGAAAAACAGAGGAGTCTTTTGTTCCCCCTGAAGTACGTCTACGATTGGCTGTCTTTTAACATGCAACTTTTGCTACACTCCTGTCGTGTGTGAGATCTGTAAATGTGCAGAAGGACGTGCAGTGTCATAGTTGATGCAATTTGGACACACTGTTCAATATTGATAAACTTTGAATAAACAAGCGATGGCGCTCTGTGAAGCAGCAGCAGGGGCGGGACTTCAGGGCTCTGCGAATTGAGTCGAGCATGTTGTCTGCAGCGGGCCTTTACAGGTCGCGGCTTCATTGACTGCAGTTCACTTTTGCTGCTGATATAATGTTACAACCAAACTCTTCTTCACTTCCCTGCAGTCATTTTAACATACTGTAAATGTCTCTTAAAGTGGCAGTAGGCAGTATATCTTTGGCATCATTGGGCAAATATTCCGTAATAACCATTCAGCATATTGCAATTCAAGTGTTCTGAGAGAAACTAGACTTCTGCTCCTACTCATGGCTCTGTTTTCAGGCTTTAGAAAATCTAGCCCATGATGGGAGACTTTGACCAATCACAGGTCATTTCATTGAGAGAGCATTACTATTGGCTGTGCTCCGGTCATGTGACCGGAACTTGGCATTCCTTCACCAAATTTCACAATGGCGGGGGCGTCACAAACTTTCTCATTTTACTGCTAAACCGTGCACTACAAGATGATTCTGAAAACATTTGAGGCAAGAAATAGGCATTAACGTAACATAATATTGATTAATATTTGTTTCGTTCCAGATCAGCTCTTACTGCTTGTTTTCCTCCGGTATATGAAATCTTGCAAATGCCGTTAGGAGCACCGGAGGACAATTATCTTTGCCTGTCTATGTGGAGTTTTGGAGCCCAGCGTAGAGTGCATGGTGCGCAGGTGGGAGGAGAGGAGAAAACTGGTGGGAGGTTCGTTCAAATGAGTCAGCACAAACTGAGTTCCTGCTATTTGTGGAAATGTGTCTTAGACATTGCGCAAATGTGGCAGCGCAAAGCAAAGTTGTTGGTATTTTACTGACAATTGGGTCTGAGACATTGCGCTGTTTCTGGCGCAAAGTCACTCTGATGCAGCAGGACAGATACAGTGCCAGTCACCTAAAATTGCCACTCCCAACCGAAGGCTCTCTAGCTGGCAGCCGGCTGGGATACAGTTTCAAGCCATTTTCCAGCCAAACAAACTAAATACTGATCCACCATTCCATCAAACGGGAATAAGTTCCCCAAACTTTGGGTCTGAAACCGACAGGTTAGCGGGTGCTGAGGGGCTGGGTCACCGGAATGTTTTTGCACCACCCCCCAATTCCCAATAAAAATAAGTACAAGATCATACAGTATGTGGCCTAAAGGAAATGTGGTTACAGATATGTGACTGTCTCGGGGTAAATGGGTCAAACAAACACAGGTCTTTCGCTCAGGAGGCCGCTGTTCATGTTGCGTTTTTTTTAAGTTACATGAGTGTGTTACGCCATGCTGGGGTGAGGGACATCTGGAATACCCTGCTAAGCCTGCCGCCCCCCCGGATAAATGGTAGACAATGAATGGATGGATCAATGGAAGTACGTTACACAAAGTACTTATGTCACTTCAAGTTACGTAGCTTACGTAATTAATACTTATTTTAACCCAAACCACAATCTTTTACTAAACCTAACCAAGTAGTTTTGTGGCCTAAACCTAAGTGACACTAAGGGATACCCAGTGTGTTAAAAAGTGACACGAAGGGGTCCTGACCAAGCGTCCGTATGCGACGAGTTAGGAACGAGAATGGGTTGACACGACACATAAGAGCAGCAATGCTTCAAACCTGTTCTGTTTCCAATAACTGCCTCTTGCAAGATTAATACACACTTGCAGCTCCAAAATGTGTCTTACCTTGAAGGAAAAGATCAGCAACAGAAAACATTTTTTTCTGCATTTATTTAGTGGCACTTCATGCAAGAGCTCATTTACATCTGTATTCTTAGTATACCCCAGTAAATTGAGACATTTCGGTGACGCAAGTAATGAGAGTAATTCGCGACCCCCTTGGACTTTTCACTCATTAATAAAAATCCATTTACATTGAGTTTTTTGAGTGCACATTTTCAGATTCTTGTACAAATGCATAAATCTTTAGCACATTCAGAGATTTGCGTACACTTTGCAAATCGGAGCATGCATTATTCTTGTACATGTTCTCAAATCTGTGTGCGAATTTACAGATTTGTGTACACATTCACAAATGCTGCACACGCGAAGCTAAAAACACATTTACAGATTCCCGTACTGTTAGTACGCACGTATGAATCGAGATACAGGTTCACAACTCTCCACGCACATTGCAACATATTTGGCCCCATACATTCACCTTTGCTCTCCTCACACCTCATCAGCCAGCTGCTCTCCCAATTGTTGGAATGTTCTGAACAAGGACAAAAACACATATTTTAGGTCAGCCTGAGCTAGTAAGCTGCTAGCAAGACTTGCTAACAAAGAACTACTCCACTGAACTAAGAATTCATTGTTACGAGCATTAGAGGCTTTTAGTGCTGTTGGTGTGAAGTCCAGAGCGTGGGTGAGCCATTGTGATGTTGATGTTGTTGTTGTTGTTGTTGCTCCTGCTGCAGTTCTCCTTACCCCCTGTAGAGGCTCTGCTCTCAAAACTACGGATCTTGCCTTGCTCTTCTTTCATGAAGAGGTCTACCAATAGAATCTTCTCCTTGTGGATCTGGAGGCTGATGTCTTTAGGGATGTCTGGAATCAGCCAGTCCACAATGTCGCTCATCAGCATCACGACATTCTGGTAGAGATAAATGGAAGGGAATCATGTCATTTTTCTTTGCTTTCTCTTATTAATTATAAAAATGAGCCATACTAAAATTATAGGACACATGATTTAGAATCGAGATTCTTCCATACCTATATGTAGTGTGTAAAACAGAAAGTGGTTAGAGGTAGTAGAAGTTACAGAAGAAATCAAATAACAGAACAATGCCATTGTTTGTCCTATGTTTTTTTGGCGTTGGCAGCAGGAACAGCCTTTCATTTAACTGTTGCTTCACAAGCCAACATTTAGTCTGTTTTATTCAACTCTGGTGCAGTTTGTTTGGGTAGTTGTGAATGCAGTAATTGTACTCTGGTGTATTTCAGTGATCCTATCCTATAAACCACAATCCTAACCAACCATATAGCATTGTAAATATATGATTATATATTTAAACGTTCAACATAACCCAAGTAAAGAACGATCAAGTTGGATTTGTGTTTCTGCATCTCAGCAGTAAAAAATTGTCCCAAACCACATGTAAATCTTTTCTTTTCATTGCTGCTGCTTTCATACTATTGCTGAAATCAATACAACATGTCTATCGTAACAGAAATTTGCCTTTGACTACTCCTTGGAAAATAAATATCTCCTTGCCCGTGTTGAACAAATCCAAACAGACTTTGCCTCCTTGAGTTTAGCGGGGTTAAGACTGGGGGTGTCCTCGCTCCTCACTCCTCGGGTGACCCAGAAATTAATCAGGGCATATGTATAAAACTTTATTTTATCTATTTATTTTATTTGTAAGGGACCATGTACAGTATTAAACACGAATGTTACTATTTGATGTATTGTTCCAGAGTTAGCTTAAAGCTAATTTACATCTGCAGTCCCTTGTCAGGTCACAATTAAAACGTATGCACACTTTTAAAAAATGTTTTTATGAGTTGTACTAAACTATATATATATATACACTTTGTATGTACTTTGTAATAAATTCTGTCCATCCTTCCATCCATCCATCTACTTAAGACCTAAATTTTCCTCAAAGAGAGAATACATAGTGGCCCTGATCTACCATCATGTTATGCGCAAAGCCAATACAGTTTCGATTAAAGAATGCATATTTATGAGATCACCAGAGTTGAAAGCTACACAGAAGCTCCACATGGATTTGGTTCATTTGTGCAAGCAAATCTACCGTTTGTGGCGAGCTGAGTTCTGTCAGGACATGATGCTATTATAAATGTTGTTCAGACTGACACTAGATCGGCTCTGTTCCTTCAAAAATAGTTATTGTACACCTCAGTATATCAATACCAGAGTATTTACATACCAATTACAATTAAATATTCAATAAGGTATGTCCTAATTACATACAATTTCTAATAAATTCATATGAACAGCTCTAGTAATCTATTTCCTACTTTTCTGCATGTTTCACCTTACCTGGAAAACAATGACAAATGCCAAACGGAAAGCCAGCACTGCCCAGAATTCCTTCGAGATCTCATATGGAGTGGCGGACCAAGGGGGTTCTCTGTAGTCCTTATACCTTTAGAGACAAAAATAAAACATTTTTTGGTTATTGGTTATTTTTTTGTTTTGTCTTCAATTCAAAGATTTTTAATAATCATATTACCCACATGAGTGTAATCCAGTGACCCAGAGTTGCAAAGAACTTTGCATTGAATATGTACATCTCCCAACACGGCATCAGGATCTAAGGGTTAATATTCTGTGTTTCTCTAAATATCAGCCCAGTCGCCAGGAAAAAGTGTCGGCATTGTACATTTCTGCAAAATATGGATACTTTGAATGTCAACGTTTTTGCATTCAGTCAGAGCAAGTGACGTAGTACAATGAGCGACGCGCAGAGCAAGTGACGTAGTATATTTAGCAAACGTTATTGGTAGTGTTGGTATAAAAAGTTATGTGGAAGCACCTACGTTAGGCATGCAAAAAACACCAGACCAGCAAGCCCCACTCACTGAACTAGTTTCAAAGCTATACAGGGCAAACCAAACTACAGGCAGGGGAAATGTGTTAAATCAAATGAACCATGATGCCATGGACTATTCATTTATCGAGAGGAATCGGGACCACCCAAAAGTGGTTTTGGCTATTGTATTTTTTTGTTCCAGGACATCCCCCTACATGGACACAGGGAAATTGCAGCTTTTCTCAAGAAAGGAATTTTTATAAAACTCGCATCACCTATAAACTCCTCCTTCTCACACACAATTCCCTCCATGCTCTTGCCCCTCAGTACCTAACCGACCTTCTCCACCCCTACACTCCATCCCGGAAACTACGATCCTCCGACACTAGTCTGCTCTCCACCCCCCACACCAGGCTGTGAACTTTCGGCAACAAAGCCTTCAGCGTCGCAGCCCCCGCCCTCGGGAACTCTCTCCCTCCTGAAATCAGAAATGCTTCATCCCTGGAAACTTTCAAAAAAACACTTCAAGCACCACCTGTTCATCAAGGCCTATGACCTCTAACTCTACCAACACATCTACTCGTTTTAATTACCTGGCTACAGTTTTTTTCCTCTGTTTTATTTATCAGTATGATTTTGTGTGCCCTTTTGTAAAGCGTCCTTGGGTTTTTTGAAAGGCGCTATATAAGTCCAATTTATTATTATTATTATTACTATGCTTATAAATGGATAAGACTGGAGTTATTCATGGCTGCACAGGATCTTTGAACAATAATATTGCAGCACTCTGAGAACAGCAGCTGGGGAACATCACATCCACGATAACTATCTTCACAACCTCACAGTAAACGGTGACTGTGGCATGAGACAGAGGCGATGGGTTGTCTCAACATTGGTCTCACTTGATTAATTACACCAAGTAACACATTTCAAATGACAATGGTATGAGATTGGTTTCCCACCTGCACATCTCAACGTGGTAGCCAAGGTACAACGGATCCATGGTTTCTTTGCCTTCCTGGAAGTGGCTCACATTAAAGTAGGACAACGTATTGTTGACAAATCCATGCATGGAGCCATCAGGGCTGTACATGTACTGGTAGACCATCCGAGGGATGAAGTCTGAGGTGAAGGAGATGACAAATGCCTGGGAATTGTGGTTGGGAGGGTGGTGGTAGGGGTGGGGATTCAGAGATTAGGGACAGAAATGGGAGTTAGAATGTGTAAACAAGACAGTGTGGAACGAATGTAACAACATACAGTGTCAAGTTGAAATGAAACAATCGACTGGACTGTGGTAGTTAAGTTGAAGATGTTTTCGTCACTCATGCAAACTGATGAAGCCTGGGAAGTCCCAGGCAGTAGAACTCTCTACTCTCAACATAATAATCTAAGAAAATAAATATCTACTTAATAACATTACAGTATCTTACATTCCTGTGTTTAAAGGTTTAATATGCAACGTTTTCCTCAAAAATTATTTTTAAACTAACAAAAATAATTCCTCTCAATCATCACTTAAGATGTACAAGTAGTGTGTGGTTGTGTCTGTAGCTATAGAGAGCCTATACCCTCTGCCTCTATTTTCCCTTTTTGGGACCTTTCTGGGTGTCAGCAAAGAGCCTTTGGGTCCCACGTGGGGGTGTAACGTGGGACCCTAAGCAGGGTGTTCTCATCCCCAGGTCAAATACCACCGCTTTGTCAAGCAATACCGAGGCACAAGTCCCCCTTTAGCTCTGTCAGATAAAAAGCGGACGTATTTGACGGATAACAACGGGTTGTTACATTGCTGTGTGTTTTTATGCGCTTCAGTTTTCCCCCGTTCCTCTATCTCTTTCCTCTGCTGTGTGCTGCTATCGGTGTGTCAGTTTGACCAAGGCACACTCACCGAGCAGAGAGGACAGAATGAAACCTACCCTTTGGCTGCTTTCCTTTAAAATCCGGCACTGCGACACCTTCTCCCAGGCTTGCGCGGAGTTGTACAGAGGTGTGGGTGCTTTTTTGTGCTTTAGAACGTAACCGCCATGCAAAGAAATTTAGAAAATAATGTTTTATTTCTCTGATTCACTGCTTTGTTCTCACTAGCGCCGCTCCCTCTCTTCATTCACTCTATAGCTCACTTGACCATCGCCACTCCCCCTCCCTCTCTCGGCTCATTGAGCAGTGGAGGAGGGGCAGACTTTAAATATTTACCATTAAAATTTAGCTACTTCAGAATAATAAACCTCAGGTTTAAGACTGAATTACACCAAACGAAAGTCTGGTTTAATCGCCAGTTTACTCATCAACACAAACTAAGGTCTCTTACTGAGTAGATAGCCAATCGTAGTTTAGGATAATGAGCTGACACCTGGGGTAGCCAATAAGATTTCAGGGGTGGCTCGTAACACTCCCTGGACATGCCCCTGGGTTCAGTATGCTTGAATGTTCATACAACGTGTGGTCCAACACAACCCCCCCTATTTCAGAGGAATGTTAGATGAGCCAACACAGACTAACACTTAGCTTGAAGCATACTCAGGCCCTTTCCTTATGGTGTTCTGGAATACAGTGGTAGCACTTAAAAGTGTCCTACTTTTCCACCACTGTTTGGTTGCCGCAGTATTCTCCAGCCTCATAAAATCCAGCAGGCCCCTGTCTTTTTTGCCACCAGGAGTCACAAAATGGAATCTCACTCTACAGTAGGAAGTCCCGCAGCAGTGTCTACACTTGTGAATTCTCTTACTGTATTTCATATCATACAGGGGCTGCAATGGATAAGTAATCGTAATCCATTTAGACACATCAGGCCTGAAGATATTTAGTCAAAGATTTGTTATAACATGCTAACACAGTACCACAAGTCGTGGAAATCTCAAATATGATGTATAGTTACGTGAACACTCATGTTAAATGTTGACATGTCACACATCTGCTGTGATTAACCTGTATTTATGCTCTCATAAAGTATAGTGTTCAGCAGCCAGCAGCTTGCAATAACTGCTGGTTAACAGGTTGTATTAAAAGTTTTTTGTGTGCGCCACGGCTCATAAAGGTGTCCGTTTTGAGAAACAGAATAGACAGTCTTCATAAGTCTAATTATTAATGGTTGAATGCATCATGACCTAGAGCAGCTCCCACCTTCCATTTTGCTTTGCATCTTACAGGAACGTGAAAAATTTGGAGTGTCTACCAACCCAGAAACTGTGAAACAGCGTTTCAGACCGAGTGAATACAGGGATATTCAGACAGACAGTATGAGAAAAATAAGAAAAAAATTCTACTCCGGAAACGAAATTGAAGTAAAAAAAAATCAGTGTTTGGCCAAAATTTCAAAAATGTTGGCCACGCTGGACCACACAGTCAACCATCATACCAAATTTGAAGTTCCCAAGTTAAATAGTTTTAGAGTTCTGCTCCGGAAACCAAAGTCTGACATGCGTACGGACGGAAGAACAGAAGGACACGCAGAGCGCTAGATACCCCCGACTACGCTCTCGCGGAGGTATAACAATAAGCATAGCCTTTTCTCACCTGCGGTGCAGGTCACAGAGGTGTTAGACATGTCTCCAACCAACCATCCTCAACAACTAAACCAAATCAACCAGATCCTAAATTCATTGTTAAGCAGTCAGTAAGACAACATGTCCTGACATTCCAAACACAGTGGTACAAGAGCTTCCCATAGCTCCGTGTCGTTCTGGTGTGGAGGGTGAGCTGTGGTGATAGCTCCTCGCTGAACATGCATTTCTATCAGCAGGCTTTCAAGAGAGAAAAGCCACTGGTTCAGTTTACATGAAAAATCTTGTCACAAGACTGCAATAACTACCCATCTGTATGGAGACAGATCAGTTCAATGTCAGTTGGCTAGTGTGGCTGCATCACAGCAAGAGGGAGCAGGGGAATGCCTCTTGAAAATAATCGGTACTGTGAAGTTGTTGGCAAGACAGGGTTTAGGGGGCCATGACTCGAGTGAGGGGAAATCTAGATCGACTATTTAAGTATATAGCAGAAGGTGATCCATGCCTCGCCAGGTGGTTGGCAAGTAAAAAGAATGTTCACACATCTGGAACAGTTCAAAACGAGTTACTCAACTTAATCAGCACCTCCATTGTTGACATCACATTTAAAGGCACCTCCCTATTACTGCCTTTTGAGTATGTAGCCCATATTGCCATCCTGATATCCCTTCAGAGTTAGTTTCACACTGTGATTCAGGCGACTCCAGTGACTCTCACACCATTTTCGTGACCTTATTTACCACTCAGATGACATCATGGTGTCTACAACTGAGGTTTTAGCATGAGTGTTAAAACATCTTAAACTCTACTATTACACTTGAACATGGAATCCGACCTCAGGATAAGTATGCGTGTCAAAATAATCAAGGTCAAGTCAAGTCAAGGTCCATTAACTAGATTTCTTTTTGAGCCTTCAACCGCATCTTACAATCTTCATCAGCGAATGCAACTGGCTCAGGTGTCATCTCCCTGACCCAAGTGTGGAGCACTGGTCACATGATAACTTTCAAGTGACAGGGAGTCAGCACTTACCACAAACCATTCAACACCTTAAGATCTCTGCTGGTACATCCTAAAGACAGGACCCCTTTGAGAGGAAGACCGGAGAGGTGTACAACGTCATGATGTGACAGCTGTGGAGAACACTGCATCTGTGAAACAACAAGGACCCTGGAGAAGAGACTGGATGAACACCAGAAACAGACATCAGCTGTCTGTGAACACCAGACCAAAACCACTCACAGCATCCAGTAGGACAGGGTCTAAGGTCATCAACCAGGAGACGGCAGACGGTCGGAGAAAGATCAAATTGCACAGTTAATCCGATGCCAGAGACCATATTGGGTTACAGGGATAACCATCTCCTCACATACATATGACAATTCATTGCATGACGTGTTGAATGTTGGTGATATTCGCTGATGAAGACTGTGAGATGTGTTGAAAGCTCTGACAAAGCTAGTAACATTGGGTTGAGATTATTTAGTCATATCTACTGCTACAAATGTAAAATATCAGGGTGAAATACGAGAAAATTCACAGATCCTCAGAACTCAGAACATTTGTACAATGATAATGACAACAATGGGGTCCACTGTCAAGTCATGAAAAGTCAACACGGTCAGTACGGTTCAAAGTTTCCCCCAAGAAACTTGGTTAGCACAAACGGTACGGTTATGGGCTTATTGTGGACTTACAAATGTGATCATAGAATTTATTCTTTTAAAAAGTCCACGTGAGTTTCAGCAACACGTTCTCACTCCCAACTCGTCAAATACCAACGCTTGGTCAGTGGCCCTATGCTTCAAACTATGATGATCTAGGTACCCCTCTAGCGTCGGTTTTGAACGTGTCAGGGACGGCGTGTCAGTTTATGCTCGTTACATGCATAGTGTCTTTTCAAAATAAACTTTTGTGTTCACAGAAAACATACAGTTTCCTGACGTTACATGCATACAGTGTCTTTTCAAAATAAACTTCCAACGGATGTTTACCTAGTTTTAGGTTTACTAGGTTAGGTTTAGGCAACAAAAGTTCTTGGTTAGGCTTAGGAAAAGATTGTGGTTTGGGTTTAAATATGTACATTTGTTACATAACTTATGTACGCGGCATTAAGTATGTAAGTTACAAAACAAAAGTAAGGTAAAATAAGTCAACATTGACTTGGTTTCACAAGGGACACGAACGACGGTGAAAGTCTGTTGCTCTGACTGACTGTAATGACACGGATGTGTTTACATTGGAGTTAGTTGAAAGCCTGGTGTGTCCCACGCTAAAGGATTCCTCGGTACGTCGGTATCAGATGCAGGGGCACTGACCAAGTGTCGGTATTTGACGAGTTGGGAGTGAGAAGTGGTTGGTTTCTGCTCACACGTGGTAGATTCAGCCACAAGATGTTTTGGAGGAGCAGACATAGCTGTGTCACAGTCTGTTTTTTTTTTGTGAAGCCAGGTTTGTCTGTATCCAGCAGCCTCAATGGCCAGGCGTGATCATTTACGTGATTTTCTATTCACTCACAACCCCTGACAGTGCTAAATAGCACTGCATTTTACTATTGTACTGATGTAGGCTCACAATTTGCATATGGATATGAATGTAAACACCTTCAAATTAAAGTGTGTCACTGCATTGTTTCAAATCAATGTGATGGTACAGAGTACAGAGCCAAAGCAAGTAAGAATATGTTCATACTGTACAGTACATGCATTGCAATCAATTAATACATTCATGTTTTACTTACATTAATGATGACGGCCACATTTGCTACCCCTCTTAGTAAGTTGTACCATATACCTGTAGACATAACAATATGCATCAACTGCTGGATTTTACAGATAAGACTGATTCTTTTTTTCTACAGTTCACCAAGATCTCATTGTAATCCTTTACTATCGCTAGAGCTACAGTATGTTGAATATAACCCACCAATATCTTTGGCTCTTGCTGCCACTGGTCTTCGCAACTCAGCAACAAATTTCTTGGCATCAAGTCGTATTTCAATGATGTTGTTGAGCAGAGCAAAGAGTGGAGCCAGGGGGAAGGATGCCACGAACAATGTAACAAAACCAAACTGGATTACTGGACATGGAAGAAGAGAGAATCATATATTACAAAGTCATCTCTATACTGTCAGCCTTCTATCTGTGATTGGTTTCAGCCTAGCATGATGTAAAGACACTTTAGTTACTAAAGCCCTATACAGTTGATTAGCAGTATATGCATCTTACTACTTATTAAGGTGCATTGTACTGGAAACCAGTCATTCCATCATATAAACTAGAAATAACTAGAAATACCGCCTCGCGATTGTATACCTTCGCCAAAAAGTTAAAGATAGGGTCGACGATGTTGGAAAGCTAGCATAATTTGAAAGTAGCATCGCCTCAGGAGCTCCATCTAAACCCACCCCCGGCAACGCCCCTCCTCCCCCCTACACACACATGCACGAGCACCTCCGCATCGTAACTACTGAACATCTGATTGGTTCTTTCCAAGCAGACCGCAAGGCAGTGATCGGTAGATGTTTTTACAGGATTACAGCAGTAATGGATCGCTGTCGGGGTGTAAAGACCATTTCAACCAATATAACAAATAGTGTATACAGGATAACATCGTCAACCCTGCCTTTAAGTTGCAGTTTACATCCATGTCTATCCATTGACCTTTAACCACCAAAATCCAATCAAGTTCATGCTTGAGTCCAAGTGGATGTTTGTTCCAAATTTTAAAAAATTCCCTCCAGGCGTTCCTGTGATATCGTATTCACGTTAATGTGACGGACGGACAGACAGTCGCACGTACGTACGAACGGTCGGACAGCCCGAAAACATAAGCCTCTGGCCACGGCTGTCCCCGGTGTGGAGGCATAAAAACATACAAAAAACGGAAGTGCTGTGAGAATGTGCGCATATGTCAGACCATGCTTAAACATGATAAGATGGAGATGAAAAATACGGTGAATGTAGATATGAATGCATACAGTGTCTTTTCAAAATAAACTTCCAATGTAAGTTAGTTTTTTGGTTTACTTATGCGTAGGTATCGGACACTGAGCAAGCGTCGGTTATTGGCAGTAACAGTCATATGAGTGCAATGCAGAGTGGCAGGCATGAGCTAGCCAGTGGGGGAGAGTCTCATGCACTAACATGCACGCGCAGCTGGCCCGGCTATGTAAACAAAACACAGAGAAGCTCAGATTACAACACTCAGAGGGAGAGGGACTTCATTCTCTGTTCAGGTAGACATTACTCCTCTATGTCTTTACAGAGGGTAAACAGTAGTTGTTTGCTGCTATATTAATGCTCTGAATCCCATATTATATATAACCTTTTAAGACCACATAAAATTTAACTTGTGAATGTTCTGCTTCAACTTTTGTCTACTGCTGCAGACACAAAGTAGTGAGTGGGTGTAGGAATATCATGTGTGGTACTGACTCATTTCCATATATTCAGGCGTTAACCCAGCGAATGGTTCCAGGAAGTGGTCCGTTTCGTATCTCTGCAGCTTCTTCTGTCTCTCTTCTTCTTGAAAAGCCCCTTGCTTTGACTTAATGTAGCGAATCAGCTTCTTCAGCTTGCTGAGGAACATGCACACACACACATACGCGTGAAATGTGAACACATTCTGCATAATTAGCCTTGTCCTTCTGTTTGTTGCACGGAGAGTGAGTATGTCCGGAGCAATGGGCCTTGGGACAGCCGGCATTTGTTTTTGGGGTAACAGACTGTCGGACAAATGGACTTTTTCAGTCCAATGGGACATTTTTCGGATTATTAGTTTTTCGGAATAACAATGGGCCGTCCCCTTCTCAACACCCAATAATGTACGACAAACACTACGACCTCATGAACCAAATAAAAGACAATATATGGTAATATAGCTGATATGCACTTTCCAACGCTATATGTTGGTCAGACAACAGGGTAGTCACAACAGCGAGCGTTAGCATCAAATTTGGGGTCCGATTAGTTTATGTATTGAGTAGTTAACATTAGTCCCATAAACATTCTCTGTCTGTGTTCTTGTTGTGTGAAGTGGATACGGTCACTCGAAGGAAACTCCTTAGGCCTCATTAACGAAAACGGAACATGGCAACGCAAATAATTTGCACGGGAACCGGTGTGTATAGTTGGATTTTCCATATTTCCCGCCCTGCATTTTCGCATCGCACTGGTGAGAAACGGCTTTTAAAAAGAAACAATGGATTTGAGAAAATCTATTTCAGGTTTAGGCCTTATGTACTTCATGCCAATGTGATTTGTCATGATATGCGACCAATTTAAAGTGATGCATACTTACGGTACGCCAATCTCAAAAAGGTTGTTCTGAATTAGCTGCTTCCCCAACATGGTGATGCTCAGCTGGATGCACAGCTCCATCAGACAGCCTCCATGAGCACACTGTAAAACAGTCCAGAATTACAGTCCACCACAGCAAAAAGGCACTTTAACGATTAGGCCTTAAACCAAAATAATGTATACAGTATGTAAGGGTTTAAAGGAGTGTTGATCAGTAATAATATCTTATTAAAAGAGAAATTTGCCACATGTGGATGTCCAATCAGTGTTGGTGGTAAATGTATTAAATGGAAGCAATGGAATCCTCAGTGTGTGCTATATTGAGCTGAATTCTCCAGTTGCAAAATCATGGACAAGGCTTTTTTGCAGTGTACATTTTACAGTGTTGGGTGACTCGGCTATTCAGCTGCATTCAACCAGAGAGAGACTGCTCGAGGCTGCAATAAGCATTTTTAAAAAGTTATTAATTTCACTGTTTAATTATATTTTCTACATTCATTTATTTTTTTTAATTTAATTTGAATTTTTTTTTGGCTGAAACTGTCAAATTTACTCTAAAAAGAATAGAATGAGCCTTAATAACATGTGTTATGTGTGTAATCTGAAAATGGCTGGTTGTTAGTTTGGCAATATATAAAAGTTGACTAGGCGGGAGAAGGTGAGAGCTTTTGTCAGTGTCTGCAAGGCTGTGGCTATTTCCTGGAAGCAGTACATAACACTGCAAACCCCAAATACACGGCAAACAAAACGTATCAGTAGAAAGGATTTGTTAATTATTTTTTTAGCAGTACTACGTGTATGTTTTATGAAATATTTCCAAGGTTGTTTGCCAAGGTAAGAGTGCCAATGTAAATGTCTAAGTGAAGTACAAAGGTGTTAATTATTGTTATAAGCATGTAAAAAGCACCTCAATTCTAATCCCAGCGTGTGGTTACGGAAGGTTTTGTTTGCAGATAAATTTGTAAAAGTGTGAACCTCACCTCTTCCATTCTGTAGGATTCAAACACGTACAGGTAGCTGCCTGGTCTACCTACCAATCTAGAGGGAAAATTGAATGAAGAGATTAAGAGTAGATATCAAGTGTTCTTTATCTTCAAACGTGTATTTATCATTTTTGCCATTTATTGAAATGATATAAGGGTGGTGAGAGGTTACTAACCTTCCCCTGAAGAAAGCAATGTAGATGATGGGGGTGAAAGCATTGACAAACTTGAGAATGAAGGTCTTGAAGATAAGTCGTTCCTCAAAACTCTTGTCTGTTTTAGGAACCTCTAAAAATAAACAGACAATTTTCTTTTTTTTTTTTTTTTTACAATTTGCAATGAAAAACAGGCAGTACAGTTACTTTTCATAACAAGTCCTCCACCATTTGGCCACATGCTTTATTCATAAAACCAATTCATAAACCATCACTCTCACAAAAAGCAAGTTCGGGTTGAGTCACCCAATCAGAAGGTAGCAATCACATACTATAAAACACCAGCGCAAATCCATCCATTATGGAAGTGATGACCTTGATGGATTGGAAAGATGGATTCAGTCACAGCTCCACCATGTCACTATCCTTGCTGATAGACATGCAGGAAGGGTGCTGGGGTAAGGCAAAAATATCCTCTGCCCTCTTGACCATGACTCATGTCCAGGCTCACCTGCTCCAAGGGCTCAAAGGGCGAGTCCAGTGTCCAGTTCCCACTGGGAAACGAGGAGGGTAATTGCCAGGTATCTGCTCCGGTCACCCGGTTAGGAATGCGCCTCACAGACCCAGTGTGTGGTGTAATATTTGATGAAATGCCAGCGGGGACTGTGGTCTAAGAGGAGTCATGGTTTGGCATCGCTTATAGACTACCATTAGTATCTTTGTGTACAAGTTTTATTACCTTCCACCTTCTCTTCCCCTCTCTCTCTCTCTCTCTCTCTCTAAAACACACACAGCGAGTGACATGGCGCTCAGCCCTCGATCGTCTCTGTAATGTCTCTGTAATTGTTGCAGTTTTTTAGGGAGATAACGTCATAATATATGGCGACAGGCATTTGAAGCTTCATTAAAAAACCTCAATCAAAGCTATTTTGGAAAGAGGAGGTGGTGGCAAGCGGGAGCCAGGAGAATGCAGTGGCGTGGAAGTCAGTAAGTTTAACAGAGTAGTATTTCTGGTGCCGACTAGCTAGGGTAGCAATATTTAATCAACTAGTCGACTAGGTTGTTGATCACTCTAACTGTGATCACTGTAAGTGGTTTCTATATATTGATTTATATATAGAAACCGCTAACAGTGATCACGGTAATTGAAATGTGAATTTTCAGTGCGGAAAATAATGCACAGACTCGCATTAGAGCAATATTGTTGCATGTAATTGTCACCAAATATATGAATTCAACCGTATTAATTATTGAAGTAAAAAACGCATGAATACAATTTCCTGTGCTACAGAGTCAGTAACTGCTTACAAAAGAGAAATTCACTTTTAAAATAAAACCTTGCATCTCCAAACCCAAAACAGAAATTTCCTGCTTTGAACTGTGAACATTTAGTAAATACCTTGTTGACACTTTCAATTTACAGCCTATAAATGCACATGCACAACACCGTTATATCAGATGAATTGGGCAAAAACAAAATCGAGAAAATATGTGCCTGAACACTGAATAAAAGGGTAACAGTGTGACCCACTAATTTCCCTTTGTTAAAAAGTCCCATTGTCCACTATTATCATTCTACACCTAACTTACCTAACACAGTGAGCCATCGTGCCACAGCTCCGTACACCTCATCCAGTATGAGGATGACCACCAGGTTGATGATGGCTGCAGTCGTTTTAACCGTGAGTTGTACGTGGCTACGTGTGACCGGGTTGGAGCTCATATGAAGTGCAGCTTTGGTGGAGATCCGGTAGAGGATCACACCAAACACAATGGCAAACGTAACGCCAATCTGATAATGAAAAGGTTTTCGGGATTACAAACAGAATACGACTGAAGGGGAAAAAGAAATAATCATTGCACAACGTTTCTGTGAATCATCAATGATGTACAGTGTGCAGAGGATTTGGTTCTTACCATTAACAGCATCATGACAACGTTAGTCATGTAGGCTGGGAAGCGGTCTCGACATGTGAGCTTTTCAATCTAAAAATAGATAAATAAAAATATGTTCACTACACCTGCAACATGCAAATTCAGTAAAGTGCAATTAACACTTGCTGCTTTCATTTCAAAATAAAACCCCTGAAGCATTTTTTTTTCTGTGGACAGAATTCCTTAATTTGCTAACACAAGGCTTTTATTCTGAAATATTTGCAGGACAGTCTTGTAGAACATGCAGAGACTTGCACAGCTCCATGAATGAATATAGTACAGGGTTTTAATTGTGGATTATTATTATAATTTACAAATTACCACACGTTTCTTTACCTTTCTCTGTCTAAAATAAATATAAATGACATTTATAATGAAATGGCCATTATGAAAGGCAAACTCTATGTAGAAAGAAAGGGCTGACAGCAGCAGCAGCAGCAGAAACGCAGCTGGTCTGAACACCTGACGCGTGAATCACGCCACACGCTCCTGACATGCCCAGTCTGTCCCGGTGTTAGACACATAAACATGTGAAAATAGGGTCTATGTTGAAAAATACCAAAGCTACTCTTTAAGTCATCTGTGCAGTGTTGAACAAGGACTATTACAGCAGCAGAAAAGTTCATTTCTCACCAAAAAACTTCCCAGTAGTAGCACGGCTTGAATTCCAGTAGAACTGAATGCGAATCAAAATGCTGATGGAAAACGGATTCTTGAACTCTTACAATACTAGCATTATGTTCAACTGCTCAACCTGACAGTTTATGGCCCCGACAATCAACAACAGCAAAGTTAAATCATGTGCTTCCGAACTTGGAGCCAGTCAACAGTTTTAACAGTATTTGTACAACACATTAATCTATTGTATCCCGACTGTAGCCTACAATTTGTTGATTGGATATTTACAGCCTAGCAACAAGGTATAAACAACACACTATCAGTGAAACAATGTAGACGTGAAAAACAACTGAAAGGCTCCAAAAAGCAACATAAGTAAAAATAAAATTAAAAAAGGACTGAACTTGTAACACATACAACTTGAAAGATGTAAATATGTAAAGCCTACCATATAATTACCTTGTGCTGTGATTTCTGATCTTTGCTGAGAGACTTCTGCATGACCCTGAATTCATATTCGGCCCTTGGGTGATCCTGTAATGGTGACACAAACAGAAATGACAGAAATACAGTAAACAGTGAAACACAAGTACATATCAGATGGGGTATATACTGTATGCCCATGGTAGAAGAGACTAGCCTGTCCAAGAGCTGTTTCAAAAAAGCCATTTAAATCAAAAACACCAATCACATAATACACATGTGCTGTGCAAGAAGACCTTATTTAACCTGGAAGAAAATTTAAATTTTTGAATGCAATCAAATAACTGTGTGACAAATGACAGACAGAACAGTTTAAACTAGAATTAGCACCACGCAGTTGTACGCCTCCGCCAACCAGTCAAGTTTAGGTTTACATCCATGACTGTTCAAAATGTCATCACTACATCATTTTATCTTGTTAGACTTTTGTGTGAAATTGTCATAATTAGCATATGAATTCTTGAGTTATGGCCAAAAACGCTTTTTTCTGAGGTCACAGTGACCTTTGACCACCAAATTCTAATCATTCTAATCAGAGATCCAAGATGGCGCGCGAGTGGCAGCCTCAGTGGTGCTCTCTTTTTTGTTTGTTTATTTTGTTTTCTGCTCTCTCTCTCTGGTTACATACACCGGGGAGGAACTTTTTAACATCCAACAAGTAATTTGAGTAGCGTAACAGCTTCGGGGATGAACAACAGGTAGACAACACATGAGCACAACAGTAGAGTCCATACTCACCTCCCGTACTCCCGACAGTATTTTAACATAACAAATTTTAAATGAAACATTGTGTAAGAAAGTGAAATGAACACTCCCAGCTGGAGTAGAAGTGAACAGAAGAAAAAAAGCTTGAGGTGAAAGGTCAGGAAATAATCACAGTGCTTCAAGAGAGGAAAAATGATCATCTTGTCATATTGTAAGGTTGATAGCAGCAGTTTATGGAACCTGGGAGTGGGATTCTATAACGAAGTATGTAATGAAACTCCTCATAATCTTATCCTGAAAAATGTGTTATGACTGTTAAATTAATCTAAATGTCAGACACATTTTACAGGTGTGGGTAAATATTATATATATATCAAAGTGTGAGTCCACTCTATCGCAATCTTTGAGGCTGTAATTTGTGTGTTGTTGTATTGAACAGAAATATATTTTAAGGGGTTCCTATTTGCCTTATTTTGTCCATTTCCTGTGGTTGTAAATTGTTTTCTGGCATCCATCCCAGGCTCCATTCAGTGTGACTGTCAGAGAAAGAAGCAACAGTGATAAAGTCAGCGAAGCGGTATTGATGTGAAGTAAACATAAAGTCCTTTATTCTGTAGTGTGATCTCTCACACCCGGACAGCAATGTAGTGTTTAAAAAAATTAGCTAACAATATTTATTTCATTTTTTACATTCTAACTGATTGGGGGACTGTCTACTCTCATGTGCATCACAGGCACAGATTCCTACCCAACATTATTCTTGTGTTTAGTAGTGTATTCTAGTTTTCCATATTAAAACTTACCTTTATACGATGGTACAGTATAATGCCCCATCAAGGAGCCAGATACTGAGAAACTTGCATAAATGCAGTTAGAAGTAAATATTTTTTTACAACAATACAAAAGGGATATTAGAGAGGGGAATTATGACCCATCTAACTTCCTAACACTACCTTGAAGCAGCTTATAATACATAATTAAAACTACTGATGCCAAGTGATTTCAACTAAAATAAATAATTCCGTATTTTAATTCTGTAATGTCACAGTTAATGAAGGCTGTGTTAAATTGTTGCATTAAATTACCTTTTCTGTATTAAGTTTACATTTGGGCCTCCAAAAATGAACTTTGGAGGCCTAGATTTTTGTCTAGATTTGGCATCTCTGGAACTCTAATGCTATATGAAGACATTGTCAGAGGTCAGACGTGCTATTAATTGGATAGGCAAGATGGAGTTGACTTGGTGAAAATATATTTTGTAAAAGTATAGTAACAACTATGAACTATACTGATAGAGATAACCTCAATTATGCTGTACACCATGTAAGTAAAGCAAAGGGTCCACTTGCAAATACCATTTATAGTAACACACATAAGTATTTTGTGATGTTTTATGATCAGAGGTTGGCAGCAGCAGCAGACAGGCTACAGGAGTAAAGAGAGGAGTTTATATAGTAATAGGAATTTATCCAAACCTTGAGAGCTTCCTGTGAAAATAAATCCAGAGAGAGAGAGAGAGAGAGAGAGAGACAGAGAGACAGAGAGAGAGAGAGAGAGAGAGAGAGAGAGACGGGTGGACAAGGACGTGGGGGTGTTAGTAAAAACAGCCAGGATAACCTTAACTCAGATTATTACATTCATTTCATCACATGTTTTACTGTGTTGAAGAGGAATTACACAAGTATAAATTGTAGGGTTTGAAAGTTGACGGATTGGCACAAAATTTATTTATGTCGAGATGAAATGTAAATAGTCTTTTTAACCCTTATAGATCATTTTAGGTCATATTGCACATCTATTTAACAATATAAGCAAAAATATATATATGTATATATATATATATATATATATATTTATATCAAAATCCAATCATCTTTTCTTCCTCTAAAACAAAATGACGTACGTAAGCTAGTACCAACCAATTTCAATATCAGTAATATGGCATCCATCAGTCAATCTGCAACTTTTAGAGACAAGGTATAGGTGTGTGTGGAGACTCAGTATCGCACTATATTCTAAGCCTGCCCACTTTTTGGCATGTCTAGATCACACAATTAACTATTACTAATAGTGATGTATTCATTAATTAGAACATGAAAAAATCCCTCAATTGTCTTTAACAAAAATGCTTAAAATTGAAACAGTTTAAGTACATTGCAAAACTAAAAATAAATACTAATGAATCAGCTTTAGCTTTGCACCAACATGTATGACATGTAGCAAAACATGTATAATACAGCTGATGGCGTTCTTCACACAGGTCTGGCTCACCTCCTCCATGGTATTTGGGCACCACTCACCTCCTCATCTTCAAACCCAGTCAGGTCCCATTCATAGTTCAGTCTCATCTGCCTCCTCTTCCAATGCTCCATGAACATGGCAGCTTTGAACCAGACAGAATATAATTAGACAAATACACTCGCTCTGCCTGTCTGTCTGTCTGTCTGCAAATCAGTAGACTTGTCCAAGTTTGTGATTGGTCACATGCTGCAAACACCGCCCTGCTCATGCGAACGCGCTCGTAGCCAGACTGACAAACACTGAGTTGATTTACCGAGTTGACAACCCATTTTGTAGGACCGCTTAGCGGGATCTCGTTTGTTAGGGCTAGTTAAGCCAGATAACGAGAAGATACCCTGGGTATGTTGAACTCGCTTCATAGTACAGGCCTCTGATGTGTGTTCACTCACCCCACAAAGCCATGAATATAGAGAAGAAAACGGTGGCAGGGTTGTCAAACAGGTGACTGGCCCGGGCCGTTGCACAGGCAGTACTAAGTTTCCAGTAGCTGCACACTCTGTCACACAGAGGACACATGGTGATGTTGTTCCGTGGGTGGCAGATCTCCATGCTGGAAAACAAGACACAAACACACATCAAGTCCCACCCCACCACCCATGTACACAAACGAACGCCAGTCTCCTGGGTGGACGTCCGGTATTTTGAGACCAGCCTGATGAAGGACACTATACTCCATGAAGACAGTGAGAAAAAGAGGAGTCGGAGGTGTGAAAAATCAACAGAAGTAAGAGGCAAAGAATGTCCTTTAGGATGGATTGAGGACACGTTGAGATCCAATCACCCAGACCATATTCGGAGTCGGTCTGGGCCACATTGAAGGTCCGCCTATATGGAACTTTTTCCTTTTTTGAGCAAAATCGACCTGTCAAAATGTACCAAATTCACAAATATGTAGGCTAATACTACTGCTGCCTCCTACCAGTTAAAAACAACAACACATTTGTTCTTTGCAAACGGAAATGATATACCTGCTTATTTGTATATATAGAGTGGGGGAGTGAGATCCAATCACAAGCGGTCAACACATACTCTGCATGTGGAGATGCATTCTAATGCCAGGCCAAGCCCATGACTCATGTTAATGTCACGTCTGAGCAGGGCCACAGCTGAAAGGGAAACACTTTTAGCAAAGAGACAGAGTACATTTCAAAAAGGATGCATCCCTATAAAGAGTTGTTTACAAAGACACTCCGGAGGGCAGCGTCAGACCACAAATGACTTCTCATATTTTAAGATCCCTTATTGTTGTGCCACCGATTGGGCATAAGAATATCATTTGCAAGCACTTTACAAACTTTGTCACCATCCTGAAGCTCTCATCTGCCAAAACTCTTATACAATATAATTACAATGACTTTTGGGGGTAGAGGTTAATTACATCAAAACATCATATATCTTATCAAATCAAATCAGTCATATCAGAATCAGCTTAAGTTATTCTTTCAAGTAATGGGCTGTTGCTCAAGTGTTCCTTAAGTATACGCATAAATAAATACATTTTGAAATAGAAAACAAATTATTGCCACACAATCAACATCAAGTTTAGGCGTTTTCTTCAGTAACAAAAGTAACTCAGTGGAGAGAAAATGACCACAAGCTAACTGAAAAAAAATGTATAAGTTCATATTTAAAATGTGAAAAACATAAAAAAATGGAGATTTCCATCAGGCAGTGTCATTGAAGCAGTCACACAATGAATGAACTCAATGGGGCCATTCTGAAACAGACAGACAGGGGGTCTGGTTTGTCTTACTGTGTGGTTCGGTGTCCGGGTGAGACTCTGACATTAACACTTAGTACTTAGTACTGAGCGTGTGTGGTGTGTGTCTGCATTGAGTGCAGAGGTGTGCCGGCAGTATATGTCATAATATCCTGTGGATGATGAGAAGCAGGTTGAGGAAAGAGAGGAGGCCTTAGTTTCCCGACTCATTCATCAAACCATTTCCTTTGTCCTCACTCCCTCTGTATTTGTTCTTCCTCTTTTCCTTTTTTTCATTTCTCCATTAACTTTGATTTTTATTAGAGGATCTTTATATGATATTCAGAGCATTAAAATAGCATCAAACTATTTGCTATGCAAAGATATAGTGTAGTAATGTCTACCTGAGCAGAGAATGAAGTCACTCTCCCTCTGT
>CAKAOH010021537.1:0-20385 GCA_916701665.1 Sebastiscus tertius | reverse complement strand
AAATGTTTTGACATTCTATGCTATGACTTTTTTTTTCATACATTTTTTGACATACAATACTACGACTTTTTTCATGACATTTTTCGACATACTATATAATGACCTTTTTTCATAAAATGTTTTGACATACTATACGATGACTTATTTTCATAAAAAATTTGACATACTATACTATGACATTTTTTTTTATGACATTTTTCAACAAACTATACTATGACATTTCTTTTCATGAAATTTTTCGGCATAGTATACCATGACTTTTTTACATGACATTTTTCGACAAACTATGCTATGACATTTTTTCATGAAATTTTTCGACATACTATACTGTGACATTTTTTTTTCAGAAATTTTTCGACATACTATAATAAGACTCTTTTCCATGAAAGTTTTCAACATACTATACTATGACTATTTTTTATGACATTTTTTGACATACTATACTATGACTATTTTTTATGACATTTTTTGACATACTATACTATGACTATTTTTCATGATATTTTTCGAGAAATTATTCTATCACTTTTTTCCATGAATTTTTCGACATACTATACTATAACTTTTTTAATGATATTTTTTGACATACAATACTGTGACATTTTTTTTTCATGACATTTTTTGACATACTTTACTATGACATTTTTTTCGTGAAATTTTTCAACCATATATACTATGACTATACGATTTTACTATACTATACTATTGACAATTTCATGACATACTATCATATGACATCCTATACTATGACTTTTTTGACATACTATACTGGCATTTTTTTCATGACATATTATACTATGACATTATACTATGACAATTTTATGACAAACTATACTATGACATATTAAACTTATTTTAGAGCCATAATTCCTACAGCTACTTGAGGTCTATGTGACTTGAACGTAAACATGTGCCAGCATTTGACGGATGCTTTTATTTGGGAGGGTATCAACTTGATATAAAGCGTGTGAAAGTGGGATGTTGGAAGAGTGTGTTTCATCTCTGACAATGGAACCAAATTGTAATTTTTTGGTTGAGGTTTTTGGCCCGTGCTTCTGTTTGTGTGTTTGTATGAGGGAGAGAGAGATTGACAGGTGTCTCAGTACCCATGGCCCCTCAGACAGCTGTGAGGGCACCACTGCAGGGTATTAGGCCTGATAGATGGATGATTAGAGAACATTAGAGGTGAAGGGGGGAGAGGGGGCACAGCTGTTGCTGCTAACTATTATTACCCACAATGCAGCATCAGAGGGGAGGCTCTCTGCGGTGTGGGCTCACACACCTGTGGCCTCCCGCTGTGTGGATACTCTCTCAGTGAGTCTGTGTAGGTCAAAAACATACACATTGCATATTCCGTGCATTTAGCCCATGAAACGTTTTGTCAGAGTTCACCGCATATAACCCAATATTGTCTTGTTGGCTGGAATAAGAAATGGAGGCCAGAGGTGCAGATGTGAGAAGATTAAAGGAGAACGCTGTGAGTTTTCAAGGAGCAATGGCCCATGGGAGTTTTGCCATGGAGCTGCAGAGTGGCGTGGCAGCTGTTGGGCTCGTGGCGTGGCAGCGCTGTACGTCAATGCTAATGCACCGAAGAAACAGAAGGCAGTGGTGGTAGTCACTCGAGGGGCAACATGGAAACAAACAGTAAACAACAGCAGACATTCAATTAGCCAAATGTTACGGCAAGATTAACAACTGCATGACAGGACAGAGCCTTTCATGGGATCCTTGGCGAACTTGGATTGTGACATTTCAAGTTGATCAAGAATACTTTCAGATGTTGCTTTGGGAGACGGAGCGACTGGAAACCGCAGTTGTGTTTTGTTTGATTGGACATGTGTGTTTGAGAGAGCGAATTAATTCGCTATGAAGCAGAGACTACAGAAGACTCAAACATGGCCGTTTCATCTGCAAAATGTTGCATGCTGTGTGAATTAAAAATGGCGTGGGTCACATGGGGTCAGATTTGTCTCATCCAATCTGGGTCTTTGTCAGGCGAGATCTTCAATACGAGAAGGCAAACAGCTGCTGTGATTAAAAATAAATCGCACTCAGCATTTCTCTAAACCCTGGAATAACTAATCTGGACTGGGTCATGAAATATACATGAGGGCAAATGTAATGATTTCATCCATCAAAGGATTTACTCAAACACTTTTAACCAAAGTCTTGGATACAGACACAGAGAGAGAGAGAGGATTGTTCCACCACGGCAGCATCCAAGCAATGATGAAGATAATATTAGTTTAAGGAGTCACCTGGGGAAGAAGTCACTGAGTTTGTTTGGATTGTTGGGTTTTACCAGAGTAAATAAACTTAATCAGATCTTACATTTGGCTGTATTACGGAGGTAGCAAAACTATGTGTATTCATTTATTAAATCACAGTGGTTCATCATGGTTTCCTAAACATTTTCATATGAAAGACCCTGACAGAGACAATCAGCTAATGATTAGGCTTCGTCAAATGGAGCCTGGAGGTCCTGAGCACCATCTTCTGCCCTAATGAGGGTGGTTTGGTTCAAGTAAAAGAAAATTTACCATTAAAAGATCATAACTTAAAAGGTCTAATTTTGATTAAATCGTTCGTCACGCAGCAGTGAACGGATCTGATTGTTCAGTTCAGACAGAAGAACATCAGTGGGCACAAGATCAGCCTTCGGTTCCCCCTGGGCACGGCTCGGTCTCCCTCGGGCCGTGATGGTGGAGGTCCGACGCCCTGGGTGAGCAGAGGCAGGTGTGTGTAGGACAGCGCAGCCCGGGGCCGTCCCTGGGTACCGGCCTCCACCTTGCCCAGCACTGATGCTTTCTGACAGAGAAGCTGGAACAACTGCTGGAATGAGGCAGCGATGAGAATAGCAAAGCAGAGCTGGTGAGCAGAGACTGTTGCTAATGAACAAACGTCAATCAAAGTCATGTCAGAAAGCTCTACAAACCCACTGCACACTACCTGCTCAGCACCAAACAACAGAGAGTTAGCAACTAGCTGGTGGTCAAAGTGGAGCATTTAGCAGCTAAAGAGACAGACATTCCCCTCAAGAGTCAGCGTTCGGTTGTACTCAGCTCCACCCTCTTGTCTCACTTCCGGTTCCAAAAAACCAAGATGGTGACGGCCAAAATTCTGAACTCGTGGCTTTAAAATTGTAGTCCACAAACCAATGGGTGACGTCACGATGACTAGAATAAACTCGGCTTGACGGCAACAGCGTGGTTTGGTCAGAATTTGGAGCAATAGGCTACGCATGGCTGTAATCCAAGTCGGCTTGGCCATGCATCAAACCATCTACGAGACAAAAATGGAGGAGAGGTCTTCAGGAATTTGTTTCAATTGGGCAAGTTTTAGATGTTCTTTCATGTCAGCTAGTATTGGCCACGTTTCATGCTGTTGACGAAGACGAAGACAAGTATTCACACGTTATTGGAATATCTGAGAAGACGCCTACAGAGGAAACAGCTGATCAGTCATGCGAGTCAAATGTTCGTTACGTCAGAATGTATTGGTCAAAGGTGTTTCCATAATCCATTTAGCGCGTAAACCCTTTTTCGATAAAGGCAAAAAACACCTTAAGCGAGCGTAAAAACATTTTTTCTGCAATTGCGGACGTTTTATTGAATTTTGCTTTTTCCGTACAGCTTTTCTAATGCGATACTTTAAAATGTTAATAAAAATATGTGAATGTAAACACGGCTTGTGATTCTGTCCCACCTTTTCCTGCATTGGAAACCAATAAACACATTTTATCATGAAAGGGATAATCAGGATAAACCTACTTAAAGTAACTAAACTAATAAGTAAATTAAAATAAATTATTCAATAAATCAATTAAAATTAGATAAAAGACCAGAGGATAAGTGTTCATTTGTCACTGTCCTGTATGATACTTACTGTTGTAACATTAAAAATGTCTCCGTTCTTTCAAGTGTCCCAGTAAGCTAAAAACTAAACTGAAGCAGCTAGATGAAATTCAGACATCATTAATTGTATTATTTACACCTGTTCTTTTCCTATTGTGACATGTCAAATATCTTCCAATAAAAAGGCGAACTAGCAGGTGAAATGAATATTATTATTGCAAAAAGTAAACCTTTCAGTATCCTGTGAAGCTCCTGAGTCACTTATTCAACTTGTAGTGGTCTTGATTGTTTACACCTCATCTCATACCTGTCTTTATAATTTCACGTCTTTACATTAAGTGTCCAAAACATGACGGATAGCAGCGGCGCTGTCAGTCAGTAACTTCTCGTTTCAGCATTTGCGACTGTTGGTGGTGAATTCTCAATTAGGCATTAACTGCATCAGTAGCCTATTGAGCAGCATGTCCTGGTTGAATGGACATCTGTCACTTATTCTCTCTGTCTGTTTGTCTTAATACATCCAAACGATCATTCTGTAGATTGGCAGAATGTCAATGTCCCTCCACCTCTGCTTTCCTGCTATTCATTCAGAACAAAGACAAACAAGAGTCATTCAAATATTTACTACTGTGAAAATAAGTAATGAGCGCAGTGTGTGCACGCGAATATGCGTGTGTGGTAAATATGTGTCTGCGTATTTGTGTGTTAATAAATGAAGATGGAGATGAGCATGCAGCTTCTACAGTACATTGCATGCATTTTCCTCCCCAAGAAATCACCATTCAGATCTTATCACATATTTTACAGAAGAAACACACACGCACACACATTAACTTGGGCACACAATGTATTCAATATTCATCACCACAAGCTGTCACAAAATGGGCTCCTTCCGCTGAAATAGTTAAACAGCTGACAGAGCAACACACACACACACACACACACACACCCAGACACACCTCTGCAATGGGGAAAATGACAAAATGAGAAGAGACCGAGATACAAGCGAAAAGAAGTGACTAGAATAGGAGAGAAGAAGCTTGTACTGATTAAATAAGAAGTGTATGTAGCATGCTAGCATTGGCTAATTAGCAATAAACACAAAGTACAGTTGAGGCTGATGGGAATGTCTTTAGATTTGCAGGTATTTGGTCAAACTGTTCTCATCCCAACTCGTCACATACTGACGCTTTGTCTAGACCCCTTGGCATCACTTTCTAACACACCGCGTCAAACTATGATGCTCCACTACGGTCACAGTAAACACGTGGTTAATGTTGTGAATTCAAACAGAAACACTTGCTTAGGTTTAGGCAACAAAACCACTTATATGTTCAGGAAAAAATGTCATGGTTGGGCTTAAAATGACGTTTGTACAGTGAGAGTGAAACTTAATGTTGTGAACACAAAGACCAACAACAATGGCTGTCAAAGTTAATGTGATTATAATGCATTAACGCAACTTGCGATTTTTAGGTTGTAGCAGGCTCAGCTTTAAAGCTAGAGTGAAGATACAGGTATCATATGAAACTAAAAAACCGAAAGAATCCATTGGTATCAACCATGTCATACTAGCTTGTCACCAAGGACGTTAAATAATGCTCTCAACTTATGCTACATTTTGGCGAGGAAAAACTGGCATGGCCATTTTCAAAGGGGTCCCTTGACCTCTGACCTCAAGATATGTGAATGAAAATGGGTTCTATGGGTACCCACGAGTCTCCCCTTTACAGACATGCCCACTTTATGATAATCACATGCAGTTTGGGGCAAGTCATAGTCAAGTCAGCACACTGACACACTGACAGCTGTTGTTGTCTGTTGGGCTGCAGTTTGTCATGTTATGATTTGAGCATATTTTTATGCTAAATGCAGTACCTGTGAGGGTTTCTGGACAATATCTGTCATTGTTTTGTGTTGATAATTGATTTCCAATAATAAATATATACATACATTTGCGTAAAGCAGCATATTTGCCCACTCCCATGTTGATAAGAGAATTAAATACTTGACAAATCCTTCTTCACCCTGTATCAACAGTAGACGCTGCAGAAGTTTGGTTTTGTGTACGTGTTCTCCCTCAGGTCTCACCTCGTCATAAGAAAGGTGTATTAGCTCACCTGCTCAGTAACAATACCCGTCATCTCTCCACTGTCACGCTAAATGAGCCTTCATTGGGCGCGTACACACACAAACATGCACACACACACACAGAGAGACGATACCAGTGATTGGGTGATGACGGCGGCGATATGACTGCACCTCCGTCTGCTAGGTAACGATGCCTGTCTGTTGATGCCAGTGTGGATAACATTCACAGCTCCGCACAGAAGTCTTTCATCCACTCCCATCTGGAGCAGGACACAAACAAACACACATGTTTGTGTGTTTTACAATGTTGACCTTTATCTCATTTTAGTGGGATTACCGGGATGATACAGACCCAGAAATAAAAACCAAAAAATGCTCTGTTGGGTCCTCTCCACTGTGAGAAGCTTCCAATGGCTGCATATTTGAAACAATGCCCCTTTTTTGTTTGACTTTTGAGCAGCATACGTATGTGAGTGAGTCATTGTGTCACACAGCAGGCCTGTTTGAGTGGGCCGCCCCACCGGAGACCTGGAAAAGACTGCAGACTGGAAGGCCAGATGATATCATGGCTAGCTGGAGTGACGTGTTGTGATCGGTGACTGCTGGAACTCAGCCACATGTGACACTGGATATGAGCTGAAGGTGAAGGGGTGAAATAAATGCGGGCTGACTAAGAGAAATAGAGCACTGATGTGTTTTTTATTATTTCCCAAATTTATCCTGGCCTCATTACATGCCAACATACTCAAGCCTTCACCTCGCCAGCAGTAACTAAGTACAGTTATTCAACAAAAGTTGAACTTAAGGATGGAATAATTACGTTTGATCGTACCATTTGCTTATAATACTTCTATATTTTTTATTTAGTTACTGCGAGATACTTTTAACTGGTTATGGAAGAGTCTCAATTTAATATTGATGCCTCTATACGACCTACATAAATAAACAAGATCATCAGCGAGAAGATTAGCGATTTCTATATAGTTATTCTTAAGGCTTGTCATCGGTGCCACCGGGTCCGAGTCTGCGCAAAATCAGACGAAATCATGCAGGTTCACCAGAAACTCCTTCAGCTCAGACTTGAGTGGGGACTCCAGCAGCGACCTGCCCGCGCTGCCGCCTTTGACCTGCAGTGGGAGCTCCGGCGGGAGGTGGAGAGCTCTGCGGCCGCCTGAATTTTGTGGCCCGCTGGAGGGAAGGGATGCACGGGAGAACCAGAACCAGAACTGAAGGGTGGAGACTGTCAGACCCTGCTGCAGTAAAATGAGAGGTTTTCTAAAGGGAGTCTGGTGCACGGAAACACTACCGCTTTTGTCCACAGGGGCCGCCAAAATCAACATAAAGTTAAAGTTCCTCGTAGTAGCTTTAAGTAAAAATTTGAATGCAGGACTTTTATTAGTAATGGAGTATGTTTAAATTGTTGTACTGGTACTTTTACTTAAGTAAAAGTCTGAGTACTTCTCCCACCATCTCACCAGGTCACTGCAGGTCAGCCGTTTTGGTCACTAATGGGTGAGTTTGAAGGCTGGCGAGTAAACCAACCGAGGAAGTCCTAATTACACCTCCACACTTATTTCTTACCGTTCTCTTTTACCTGCTCTATCTCCTTGCTCCTTCATTATTTTCCTCTCCTCTTCCTGCCTTTCTCCTTCCCTTACTCCTCCCTCCCTCTTTCCTTTAACTAGGCCGTGCCAGTCAGTGGGATCAGGCCCGGGCCTCCTAGCCTCGCCTCCCAGACAACTGCAAACAATTAGGGAAATTAGTGGCTCCAGCATCACCATCAGGAGGCCTGCTTGTTTATAATTTAATCGGGGCGCATGTCAAAACAGTCAGAGCTTGAGAGAAACAAGATGCGTCGGCGAGATGAAATTCAAACTGCCAGCCAGCTCAAAATATTAGGACTGTTTGTTTAATAGCGTGCGACCAACTGGGTAAGAGCAAAATGTAGAGGGCGGCAGGAGGAGGGAGGAGAGAGAAAGACGCAGGGGAAGGAAAACACTAATGAAGAAACGAGGAAAGAAAACAGCATGGGAAAAAAATGAAGATGTATTAATTTTTATTTTTAATCCATTCCACATTTCGTGAGTTAATGCATTTTGTGTTTTCGGCTTCTCTTTCTCTCTCTCTCTGCCCCCCACTCCCCTCCGTCTTTCACTTAGCAGTGCTCTGGGAATTTCAAACGCTTGGATCTGTGCCGCCTTTCAAATTCATTATAAAAGCTTTTTGCTAACTAAATAGAGAGAGAGAGAGAGAAAAAAAAACCTGCCACATTCATCTCTTAGCCCCCGTTCTCCCTCCCCGCTGCCCCCTGACAATATATAAATAAACTAGAGTGACCTGATTGAGATGTAAAAGGCAGGGAGTTAGCACTGGGACCCATACATTACTTCCCAACATTAACAGTAGTCTACTCAGCCGACACATGGTGGTGGGAGTATGGCCCCTGGGCAAATGGTGAGGTTAGAACTAATGCCCCCCTCCTTTAACCACTCGCCTGTGCCCACACCCTTGGAAAGTATGGGCTACGGTTGGCAGCGTGATGATACCGCCACTAAACTGACATGTTTCACATAGACGCTCCCGGATTGTGGTATCCGTTAATGTAAAGAGTTATCATATTCAGACCGCTTTTTTTCCTCCTGTGTTTACCCAAAAAAGAAAAACACTGAAGTGATGATTTGCAAAGGCTCTTGAAGCAAATCCAAAATTAGAAATATAAAGGTCTGTCAAATAGATCACAGCATTTTATCTTCTGTGCTCTACAGTTCGGAGTAAACTGTACACCACAATGGAAACTTAAAGGGGAACTACGCCCATTTTCAAAATTCATACATGTTACTCCTACAGTCTAAGACAGTCCAAATATATTAGTAAACATAATCAATTCTCTCCCAAATCCAAAAACTAGAGCGCTAAAACTCAAACTTGTGATGTCATAGGATCAGTGTTTATGTTTTTACCTATATTGCTAAGAAGTGAAAGTCAGTTGTTAGTTCCATTGCAACACCAGCACCCAGCAGCAAAGCTGTGCCCCCGCCATTTTGGACTGAAAGCGACTACCGGATGCCAGTAAAACGTCCGCCTACAAAGTGCTGCGCGCATATACAGATTTCTACTGAAAACTACTTGCTGACTGCTAACGTTACTCACGTCAAATAGCAGCCCACTTCTGTGTTGTGGTAGGGTCGGCTTTCACACGTGATGTGGACCGTAACATGAACCGTACTCAAGACCACCTATTCAAGTGGACTCGAGTATGGATGGACGAACCGTGCCCGAGTACATTACGGAGAGTTTGGGGTCAAGTGTGCTCGGATCCAGACCCGGGTGCCTGATGTGAAAGCACCCTAACAGAATATACTCCTTCAATCCTTATTTGTTGGCGTTTAGCCTTTGAAAAATAACTTTTTATTTGCAATAAAAAAAAACATGACGACAGACATTCAAAGCTTCATTTAGTGGCTTTGCCTGAGACACTTTGTTTCCCATTTATTTCCAAATAGTGAATGAACTTTCCTAGGCCATGGAAATAACATATTGGAATTCTTAATTTAGGTGGTGTTCCCCTTTATGGCTCCATATTTTTTACAGGGATGGAAAAACACAGCATCTACAACCCAAAGAACAGCAATGGTTCTTATAGTGAACTTAAATGTATGATAAAAAACAGAAACACCAAAAAGACGTCATTAAACAACCCGTTTTCACAGGAAGGTGTATAAACAGCACGACATTACGACGACATGCTGTGTGTCATGAAGGTGCATTTTAGGCTTTTCACGTGTCATTTGTACGCCACGCAACAAAACTACGGTAAACGTCCGCAGTTTAATTTTAGGCAACTGAGTTAGGTTTAGGAAAAAGTCCCGGTTGGGTTTAAAATAAGTACGTAAACTAAGTAAAATATGTACATAACGATGTAACATAAGTACGGAAAACACGTCACTAAAAAACATGTGACAAACGTCACTTACGTAACAAAACAAAACACCAGTCTCCTGGTTGAAAGTCCTGTTTGTTGGACCCATCTCCCCACCCATAATCAGTCTCTCACTTTTTATTCAACGTCACTAGCTCTGACCACAGCGTATTTACGCGGATGTCTTTACATTGCAGTCAGTACAGACTACATGGAGTACAAATGACACGTCAAAAGCAAGAAAGGTGCACATTATCATGGCATTTATATGTCTTTTTCTGCAAACAGGCAACATTAAAAGCACGTCATTCACTCTCTAAGAAAATCCTAATATGACGAGCGGACAGTGAGCCGAGTATAGATGGAGGGTGAAGGGTGAGGCTGATAGAGCCCCGACGATGATGGTCTCAGCGGAGCATCATTAAGCTGATGAGAATCACAACAAGGCAGTAATTGGTGATAAGCTGATGCATGGTGAAAGTGATCCAGAGCCAAGGATCATGATAGCACGAATACACACTGTGACAGACAACCCAGCGAGCAGACTGCGAGGCTGGCAGACATGCAGGGTCCTGGTCAAAGAGCATTATTTAGAGTACATGACTGCATGCAGCGCGGCACCAAACGGCTTTCATTACGCCGGTCTGCTAGCCCGCTAATGCCTGTTCCCCCCGCTACCTTGGCCGACCAGTCAGACAGACACACAGGCCCTGACCATCAGCCGCCAGTCCACGCAATCAGCCGCCTGCTATCAGCTCTCTAATTGGATCAGTGGCACGAATGTGATTACAGCAGGCGTATTTATTTACATAATAATTATTACCGCCCTCCCCAGAGGAGCCAGGGGAGAACGCCAGGGTCTGGGGAGAGATGAAGGGTGGGATAGAGAGGGGGGGAGGTGGACAGTGGAAACAGCAGGAAGGGTGAAGAGTCTTCCTGTTGAAAAAGACAGAGGAGCAGATTCATAAGAGACACAAATATGAACAACACCACGAAAGGTGGTGTATGCTTTTTAGAGAAAGAACCCATTCAAAAGATACGGCATGGACATGAATTTGTATTTTTAGCTTCAAAGTGAAAGTTATAAAGAAAAAGAGAGCAAAGAAGACACAGTAAGTGGAGACTCCTGGATGTTATCAGAGTGTAAGCTAACGTCAGAGGTTCTGTTTTGCTCTTGGATTTGGAGAAATTTACGCTCCAGCAACCTGACACCAAATGTATTATCCCAGAGAACTTACACATTAGTTAGTCCCCATCCTGAAAGCATTTTCCTCTCGTAACATTAACCCTTACATACTGTTGGGGTCAAACTTGACAGCAGTCAAAACACCCTATATGCCATTCTTTGATTTGATGACTTTTTAATGTTATAGCATTAATAGTTAAAATTAGATTAGTTATGAGGATTGTCTTATGATATAGCAGTGTGGACAGTGTTTGATGGTTGTAATGGTTATACATTGTTAGATAATAAACAGTTCCACAATGTTCTTGCCATTTTAATTTTCAATAAAATATATTTAAATCATTATGGCTGTTATGTTTTCATGTCTTACTATAGGTAAAACATGATATTGTGTGATAATAGATGTGTTTTCTGCATAAACGAGTGGTGCAAAACCTAAAAAATACACTCTACCTGCTCTCTGAAACATTAATTAAGGATTTATCACCCATTTATTGATGTCACACAGGCTATTCACACATTTTAAATAGATCTATGGTTCAAACAAGAAGCAAAGTCCCCCCCCTTCTGAAAAAATGTATGGTACGATAGTTAATGGCGAGAGACAAATTTTTTTTTTTTTATCCCGCTCGAATTGTGCCATGAATCATGCATAGGATGTTTGACAATTTAAAATATCATTTTGCAAGTCAAGAAAGTCGCAGTTTGTCGTCAGTTAGACTACACACCCAAAAGTCGCCTAAGTGACGTCCCTCTCGCTGAAGCTACGATGCCTGTGTGTTTCCTACAGCCGGTAAAATCGCTGGTCATTGGCTAGAAATGAGAAGCTGTACCCATTGTACTTTATTCCATTATTCCAAATTCAGAGGGGTAAATGTGCCTACATCGTTATTCTAAACTGTGTATGTGCAATGCTAGAGTGGAGTAGCAGTAACTAAGGGCTTAGCAAACGTTCAATTGTTGTTTTATGAACAAAAAGCCTTCCTGTGTTGGAACCGACTGTGCGGTCTGAATTTAGGCTAACCAGATTAGCATGCAGGTAAGGAGAAAACGTAACCAGGTTAGCCATTAGCATGCTGATGGCAGGGACCTGAGTTATTGCAGTCTCTGTCTGGGGATGCAGTTTGGCGTAGCGCCTGTATGAACTCCCCTTCTTCATACTAACATTCAGTGTGCAAAATGACGTACACTGCACAAACTCACAGATTAATACGGTCTTGTAATTTCACAGAGTGGGAGCGGGCTTTCCGCCTCCACAACATGGATTTCCCATTTTGCCAATGGCTCGTGACGCGATACGTCTTTACAGTTTGCACAAAATTTAGATAAATTCTGCCCCCCTGAGAATGTTTCTCCAAACTCAATATAAATACAGCTCTCTATTTCAATAACAGAGGCAGACAGACAGACAGAGAGACGGAGTGAGACAGACAGAGAGGGATGGAGGGACTCTGGGGACACAGTTGCGTTTACGTTCGCTGCCATTGAAGTTGTCCAAAGCCTGGCTTTGCTTGCCGCTTAATGGCGCTTAATCACAGAGCTCCTAAAATAGGCCATTATATCAGCACTGAGCTCTAGAATTACACCGAGCCCTCAGGGCCAGAACAACAGAGCTTTTGTTAATAAGCAGCCATTAATCAGATCCATTACGGAAGCCATTGGTCCAACGGGCGGCACCGCGGTTGATAAATACCTCAAGAATAGAAAACAATTTACTCACCTAGTCTAAACCGCAGTTGATATGTGTGTGTGTGTGTGTGTGTTGCTGTGTGTGTGTGTGTGTGTGTGTGTGTGTTAACAGAGAGGCTGGGTGGGACAGGAACCATGCAGGCTGACTAAAGACACCCAGAGGACTGGTAGCGGAGCCGCTGTGGTGTAAATATTCCTCGGTGAGTTGAAGATGGAGATTAATACTGCATACTGATTATTACTAGGGCTGAGAGGATACACTTATCTCCTTATTCAATACCGTCACGATACTTTGATGCCGATTCAATATGTATTGCAATTTTTAAGTATTGCGATCCAATATTACGATTTATCGCAACTTTTTTAACACTAGACCATGGGGGAAAAGTTTAAATCATACACTTCTAGGGACTTTTACTTTGGAAAATCTCCAAATTAATACAGTCAGAGATGTCCTGAAGTCAAATGTATCAGTTAATGTCAGCCATTATTTATTTATTTTTTTCCAGCAACCCAAAAATCAAAGAATAAAGACATTTCCCTCACAAATTAGTAGTATTTCTTTTAAATTTATAAGGGACATGTAATGTTTTATAGTTATGGTGAATATTATCCAATCAATCTTATTTCTATATATGTATTTTATATATATACAGTTCCTTTTGTTAACACCTTATTTTGAAAACCGGACGTAGTCAAACGTGCATACTTCCGCTAACTTCGCCAAGTCCGTCTCTAGCTCTCCCGTCAGCTCCATTCTCTTTATACATCCATGGTCAGATCCATCGGGGCCGTTTGAATGCATTTAACATAAATGTCAGTATATGGGTGCTCTACAGTTGTAGCGTTGGACGATTTGACCACGGAGATGAGAGTGACGGCCGGCTCAACCGCACGTTACCGCGATACGATAACGTTTCCTGTCCATGACAGAGTTAGCATGCAGCTTTAGCCGTGATGTCTAGCTCTTTTTTTCCTGGTAATGTGCGAAACCCAAAGTGTTTCCATACTTTACTGGATGTGCAGTGTTTACCACTTTGGATTTAAGATGTGAGGGTGCAGGTCGTATCCACGCAGACCCTCCGCCGTTTTCTGCTTTGTCGTTTCGGCTCACTGTGGCCAACTGCGGTTGACAGATACGGCTCGCTGTCACCACAAAGGCTCCTCTGGGGGCAAACACCGTCCACGCTAATGGGGGTTAATCGAATATCTGGCAACACTGCTCTGACTAACAGCCACTGAGACCGTAAGTTATTGATCTGCTCTTTTCAATACTTGTAATTAACTGACCGCTAACACAACCGTAAAGTTGACAGACTATCAAAGCAGCTAATTGAAATGCACGTTGACTGCAGCAATAATATTGAAGGATACACGATTTTTATTGTCACAAACTTTTCACAAATCATTTTCTTTGTGGCTCATTTGAAGCATCGTATGTATGCACTTCCAGTCAAGTCTCTCTACTCATTACTGCCACTCCTGTTAATCAGTTGTGTCCTTCCCATCAATCTCACCCTCCTTCTCCGTCTCACCCCCTCCTCCTCCTCCTCCCCTGTCGTCTCCCCACCCTATCCGTCTCTCTCCAGTCAGCCAGAGACAGACGCAGGCCTCTTCATAGCAGATAAAGCCGCTAATTTCATTAATTATGAACCAATATGTTACAGTGTATGTGTGCGTGTTTGCGTCTGGAGCAATGGGGGGGATTTGAGGGTCCCTTGAACTGGCATCTGGTCCACTCTGGCATCCAGGGAACAAGGGAATAGAAAGGAAGATGGGAGAGACGGCAGCAGAAGGAGTGGGGAAGAGAAAATTAGAGAGAGAGGAAACGGCACTACAAGAGGAAAGGATTAGGGTAATCTGGAAAAGGACACAACAGGCCAATCCTGTAGAGAAAGACAGAAGGGAAGAGAAAGTGACAGAATTAATGAGACACACTCGGACTTCACTGTAGGGACACTAATATGTGGTCAGATCAGCAGCAAGTGACTGGTTACCGAACTCATATATACAGTACTGCAAGGTTGTCAGTGTGGTATGACTTTTATGATCTGCTCCTTCAGTTTTTATGAGATGTCATTGCTGCACGTGGAACAGCTGCTGTATGAACATCTGCATAGCAGGGGTGGGAAAAAAGATTCACCTATGTATCGCAATTATTTCTTTTTAGGATTTTGAAATTGATTTTTTTAATGCCAGAATCTGTTTATTTGCTTAATTTGAGTCTATACGGAGGAAGAAGGAAGTTACCGCTTTTATTGTTGTAGTCTGAGTAACGTGACGTCATATCCGTTCCGGATCCGTCACCAAAAAAAAAACGAGCCGGCTGTAGTGAGCGGAAACGACAAAGCAGAAAACGGCGGACGGTCTGCGTGGATAAGACCTGCACCCTCATATTTTAAATCCAAAGTGGTAAACACTACACAAACAGTAAAGTATGGAAACACTTTGAGTTTCACACATTACCAGGAAGAGCAGAGCTAGACATCACGGCTAAAGCTGCATGCTAACTCTGTCATGGACAGGAAACGTTATCGTATAGCGATATCGTGTGGTCGAGCCGGCCGTCACTCTCATCTCCGTGGTCAAATCATCCAACGCTACCACTGTAGAGCACCCATATACTGATATTTATGTTAAATGCATTCAAACGGCCCCGATGGAGCTGACCATTGATGTATAATGAGAACGGAGCTGACGGGAGAGCTAGAGACGGACTTGGAGAAATTAGAGGAAGTATACACATGTGACTAAATCCGGTTTCAAAATAAGGTATTAACAAAAGGAACTATATATACAGAATACATATATGGAAATAATATTGATGGATTATATTCACCAGAAGTATAAAACATTACATAACCCCTATAAATTAAAGAAAATACCACTAATTTGAGGGAAATGTGTTAATAAATAATGCCTGACAATGACTGACGCAAAAAAAAAAACAATTTCAAAAATCAATTTTAATATTGAATTGAAATACTTAAAAATCACAATACATCAAATCGGCACTCAAGTATTGTGATAGTATCCAATCAGGAGATAGGTGTATTGTCCCAGCCCTACATAAAATATGGCATGTTTTTTCTTTAAAGCCACTTAACAGGATGTTTGGGGGTTAAATGGATCTTCCAAATCACCAACCTATAGTAAAAAGTATCAACGTTTTCATGTACAGATCAATAAAATCACCAAATCCAAGCCAGACTCTGATAACAGACTTGTCACACCGGTTTGTGAGACTAAACCAAAGCAAGACTGACCCTTTAATCATCCTTATCATTACAGCCCACTCACACTCGACTTGCAGGGTCACTAAATGCTCGTATTGTGTGATAACCTTGCCTGTGAGCCGCTCTGCGTTTGTGAATGTTCGTGCCGGTGTCTGTGCTCGTGTGTGTCCCTAACAGGTGTGTCCCTCACGCTAGACTGCCTCCTGCCTCTTAGCTCCATCTTTCTGCCTCAAACATACATGAAAACACACACTCACACACACACACTCGCACAGAGCAGCCTAATCAGTCGCGCTTCACGTCCAAAAGATGGCACAGTGAGAGCTGGATAAATAGCAGAGGCGCATGTGTCTTTGGTATTAATAGTAATTGTGTGTGTAAACTGTTTCACATCAGCCCACTCTATTACAACAGCTGCCCTGCAAATCACCACAGGCTGCGGCAGCTGATGACTTCTGTGTGTGTGTGTGTGTGTGTGTGTGTCAGACAAAACAGCCTTCATAAGCACATCCACACTGTCACAAAGGTGTATGGATTCATGCGACACGTGAGTTTTTATTTGACAAAAGGTGACCAAGTGCACCTTTAGCGGAAGATTATTGCCATTTCATTGGTTGATAAATAGCGGGTTTAACAGTCCGGATATTGGAGGGAAGCGACAGTATTGGATGGGTGTGTTATGTGACTTATACACAAAGAGGACGGCCCAGGTTGTTAAATTGTACTCATAAGCCAGCAGTTAAATGTTGGTTAATGATGCGCCACAGAAACACAAAAGAGACAGACAGCAGAGCAACCTTTGGACTCTGCAGAGTGTCCTCAGGATAATCCCTGGTCATAAATATCACCCTATTCACTCTGCACGTACACACGTCCATGCCCAGTCCTGTGGTCCATAAGGGTCAGTGGCGGTGGTTGCCGTTGCTGCGCACAAACACAAACACACACCACCTCCACCGCCCTGACCACAGACGCCTAGCCATGCCTCATGATTAGCATCGCCTGCGCCACGCTTTTGTTTTTTGCTTTGTTTGTTTGCCACTGAGCAGAAATATTTCTGTGGAATCTAGCGTGATTGCACCATAGGTTAGCAACACCCATCTATTACAGCAAAGAAGAGCCTTGTATTTAGACGGCCTCCGCGGCGGCTATATTTATCAGCGCATGCCTACCCGGGGCCAGACGCAGGCCCAGTCGCTCCACTTTACTGCTGAGCTTTCCCCACACATTCCTGCAGCCATCACGATACACGTCTAAAACTGGCCTGAAGATGAACAGCAATACCACAAATCTGTGTGTGTGTGTGTGTGTGTGTGCGTGTGTGTGTGTCATTGCATGTGGAGAGTAACAGTTATTCATATTTCAGTACAATTTTGAGGTCAAGTATTATACTGAACTTAGCTCGGGGATTATTATTATTGTATTATTGTAGTTTTTACTCCACTACATTTTTCAATAGCTCTAGTTACTGACAATGTGTTGATGTATGTTATAGATTAAAATGATGAAGTGGTACTTCTACTATAATATGGTTTGAAATCACACCACCTGCACCCACTAAAACAATAAAATGCAGATTACAGTTAACAACGCTCAGAGGGCCATTATGCATAATGAGGTCTCTCACTCATGATCTTTATTGTAGATGTGTTTCACTAACTCCAATACAACCCATAATGAATTGATTCAAACTACTATCAAAAGCATATTTTACTGGAAACATAAGAAACAAAGAATAAAACCGTCCACATGCAGAAACCCAGAGATCATAGAGGCCGAAACGTCAGACACTACCAGCAATCACAACATCCTTGGCTGGATATAGAAGCATATAGAGTCAATATTAGACCATCCATCTCTCACAGTCAATAAAATAGTGCTTCAAAAATCCATAGCAGTGACTCTGGCAGCTTCGTAGAAAATGTAACTGAATCACTGAACGCAGTCGGTAAAAAACAAAGAAATAATGAATATATCTCTAATGTTTAACTTCTGAGAAAGACATGTATCACTCATCTGTGTTACTTAGGGCTCAGTATTGTTTAAAAAAATGACGATGCCAGTACCCTTGAAGTGATACCAGTACCAATAGAGCACTTCATTCGATACCCATCATGTGAATGGAAGCTGTGTGTGTCCCACTGGCGAGCTAATCCCTGCCGCACTGCACAGCACTCATACAGCGCTCACACAGCGCTCATACAGTGGTTACCCTTGACAATGCCGTCCCCCGATCCACAGTGGCGGACCGCGTTGTAGCAGAACCGTAGCACCCACCATCTGGTTTCCTCCCAGGTTAAAACTGTTAGCTTACTTTGTCAGCACTGTTGCTAGCCGGTGGCTCAGACATCTGTGTGTTCAGAGCCGGCTGTAGGGGTTGTAGTCAAGAGCCAACCTCCGGTGCTGAGGAATGAAACCAACGCGGAGGAGCCAAAAGCTGCGGTTCTTCAAATGGCCCCTTGAGGCTGGCTCCAAAAGCGAGCCAATCCCAAAAGACCCCAATGTTAAAATGCCCAACTTTACAGCAGAAATAACATGTTTTGACATGTTTACAGCCTACTACAAAAAACATTTTTGGTCTCTACAGCCAATTTCCACGTTCATGACAACTCTACGGGGTTGAATTTTTACATAACTCACCTGTTTAATTTATATTAAGGCTTAAAGTTCAGCATAATTAAGGCGTGGCCTCTTTGAGTGACAGGTGGGTGCCGTCTCAGGCCGTGACTAAGACTGTGTTGTCACTGCCAAGATGGCAACGGCCGGAGCCAGAGCCAAGCTATGGGTGATGTCACAAAGACTACGTCCACATGTCATACAGTCTATAGTTGTAGCTGCTGTGGTAGAGGGCCAATCACACATTGCATTAAATCATAGAACGCTTGCACTGATTGGCTGTAAGAAAAACCATACAAATAGGGTTTTTTTCTATATCAAGGTATAGTTTGACTGAAGAGGTTTCGATATTACTTGGTACTGGGTTATTTCAGTCGATACCTTAAAGCCCTAGGTTACTGCTAATACCTCGGTGTTTTTACTCAAGTAAATTTTGGATGCTGAAGAAAGTTCTTTTTTTACATACCGTAGTGCCACTTTCACTTAATCTGTGTCTTTATCTGAATACTTCTTCCACCACAGTTTTTCTTTCGGCATGTGTTATTTTAACAGAAGGTAAATGCTGAACACAAAAAACTCGTCTGCAGTAACATGTAGAGTACATGTGTGAGTAAATTGAATAAGTTATCAAGTTTGATCTCATGGCAGTTGAAGGAAAGAACAACAACTTTGGATCAGTTTTGGTTGCTAAAGAGCGTCTTGTGTTACTGCCTGGCTTCAGTGCCTTACCCATTATCGCCTCACACAACCCAACACACTCCTGTTTACCATGTTTGCAGGCGCTGATTCCCTAAATAATGCAGGATGAGAGGGAAGTGAGGGAATGGCTGTGTGTATGTGTGCGTGAATGCATTTTTCTGCGTTTGTGTGAAGGTGAGTTTATCTGCATGTGTATGTACGACTGCATGTGTGTGTGTGTGTGTGTGTGTGTGGCAACGTGAAGCTAGATTTCTTTTTTTTTTAAAACAAGTCGGTCAAAGCGGGAGGGGGTGAGAGCAGAGGTGAATCAAGCAAATCATCACGTTGACTTAAAAACGCACTCATTATGTGCAGTCATGAATAATTTTGTACCAAAACACTAATTTTGCATTAGACTTACAGTACGCTGATTCGGCGGCTCAGGAATATTCATACACTCGTGGGGATTTTTCTATTCCGCCACACTGTGTTTTTTCCCCATTTAGTGATGCGTTCCTGGCACAGAGAGCGGTGCGGTGAATATAGGTCATATACGCAGTGGGCTCACTTGGTGGCACTAAGGATGGCGCTGCAGGTCTCCAGGCGGCAGCACCGGTACCAAGGGAGTCCCCTCTGCAGTGGCTTTGCTTGTGTACACACACATCCACACACACAAAGTGACTAGCACACCGCGTTGCTATTAATACAGCCACAGCCATTTTAATATTTAATTGCGTTGATGGACTGCATCTGTGCTGCTCCGTGATGCAAACATTATTATACATACTAAGTGGCTTAATTGTAATTAGAGCTGAAAATTTAATTAAACTCAACAATAAAAGGAGATCACAGCATTTTTTTTTTTTCCTGAGCAGACCCTTTCTTCCCCCTCGCTGCGTTTTAACTCCTTCCGTGCTGCAGAGCTGCTCGTGTCCAGATGCCTCGGCTCGGTCGGCTGGTTTCATTACAGGCCGAGTGTCAAACGGATTGAGCCAACGTTTTTTATCTGATGCTTTAAATACTTTAGGTCAAATAAAAAAGATGAATTTGGAAAATATGTCCTAAAATGTGGATTAATACTCGACTTGAAATCTAGAGCAGCTTCTGCCTTATGAC